>QLPA01002751.1:0-22958 GCA_003313945.1 Lactifluus pinguis | reverse complement strand
TATAACTGCGAGCATCGCACGCAAAGACAAATGGGAAGATCAACTTTCTACCGTTTCCTCCTCGTAGACGATCTGGTTGCGGATGCGACTCCAGTCGTCGCCGAGCTACTGGCCGACGAACGTGTTTTTCTCCCCGCCTTCGGTGCACTAACCTTTTGCGGCGAAGGGTCCGGCGAGGACGAAGTCGCGCTCAAACGCGAGCTGCGGCGGGGCTTAACCGGCGCACCATCTTCCTCCGCATCAACTGAACTGGCGTGCGAAACCCGTCGACGCGTTGTCCGTTTGACTTGGGAAGGCAGCGGCGGAACGTTGTCTTCCTCTCCACTGGCGGCTTCTTCGAAGCCACCCGGAATGGACGTCCTAGCGGTCTTTCGTGTCTTTGTGGGCCTTGGCTGTGTAGGTGGGGTGGGTGGAGAATGCACAAAGGATTTTGGCTCCCGCTGAGTTCCCTCGCGTTCCGGACGGAATGCCCCAGGGAGCAGCGGTTCCGTGGCTTCTCTCGTGTGTGAACTGAGCTCAGGGCGGGAACTTAGGAACACAGATTCTGAAAACTCTGCCACTGGTGCGAGTTCAGATGTTTGTGCAGAGTTTTCATGTTCCTCGAGATCAGCACCGACTTGCGGTACGACATCCATTTGCAAAGATGAGTCTTGAACGTGGAGTTCTTCTGGAGGAGCAGCCGTTTGACTATAGGGGACAGCTTGGTCGCTAGTTGAGTTGCGGAGGTCTCGAGAAGCGCGCGGAGGAAAGAGGGGTGATGACTTATGACTTGTAGGTCCAGCAGAGTACAGGAAAGGCTTGGTTGTCCGAGGCCCAGATCCGACCAATCCACCCTTGACAACGGTCAGAGATGAAGGCAAAGGAGCAGGAGGCGCATAATTTTGCATGTGAGATGCACCGTTCAACCCGGGAGGCGCAGTACTTTCGCCACCCGGTGCACGTGCGGAAGGAAGACGCACGACTTCCTTTACGGGCCCCGTAAGAGCTTTCAACCGGTTGTGCTCGTAAGTGGGCCTTCCCAGTACAAACCTGGGTGCGGCAGAGATGGTAGGAGGCGCATGTAGAGCGAGCGGTATTTCTTCCCAGGACATATTCACGTCGGCGGGAGCCTTGGCTTGCGCAGGCTTTGGTAAAGTTTCGGCTCTGCGTTGACCAGCCGCGCGCAACTTCTCTTCAATTTCCAGACGCTCAATCGATGGAAGCGCCGTGATAACGTCTTCGATCATCTTTCGGCGCCGTTCTGCGAGCTGTGACCCTTGTGCCCCACGTTGGGTGCTCGCGAACTGCCGGTCAAGCTTGATAGCCTCGACGTATTGCCCCGATTGGACCAGCCGTACGCATACGAGGTCTTGCAGCACAGGAATTGACGACGTGGGGAAAGATGTTGGCGGTTCAAGAGCAAAGTTGTGGAGGAGGGATTGCTCGAAGGGAGAGAGCGAAAAGAATATCAACTGTTTCAGGTGTTCGGGACGTGGTTTTGCTGCCACGGTTGAGCTCAACGGATTAAGAACCCAAAACAATGTGACTTACGGGAAAAACACCACTCCAAGACCTTTTTCGTGAGGCGTGTTCGTATGTCGCTTTTCTCTGGAAATGTTCGTTGATATTGCCAGGCGTTGGTGAGGCCATCCTCGGCTAAGGCCAAAATGTAGGTATCCATATCATCTGGTTCTGTCAACATTGGCTTCGCGGTACGCAAGTATTGGAGAAGAAGTCGCGTGGAGGTATCCGACAAAGAGATCGCTTGTATGATCTTGGAGGTATAATCACGGTTGAGGCGAACGTCACCCAATAGAGACACGGCTCTCTGATGAGAAAAAAATAAACAGATACTTAGAAGGAGACAACAATGTTACGCACTTCCAAATGGATTCCTGAATCGAGGTGCCAGTATGCATCAGAGAGCATGGCAAACTGGGGGGGTATACATCTGTCCTCTCTGAACCTATCTTCCCTCCCATCCTGATGCCATTTTAACAGAAAATATATGAGACAATCTTTTTTGAGCGCATCGTAAGTGGAGTCCTCGATGGCACAGAGAAGCCGGCGAAGGGATGCGGGATCGGTAGGAGGCCAAAAGGTATCTGGCTGTCGAATTCCCCCTGACGAAAGGAGGATATCGAAGATAAGTAAATCCGATAGCTGGGCCCTCCGCGTCTCTATTTCGTGTGGTCGAGGAGCACGCCACGGAAACCCTTCGGATGAGAGGTCGAAGAGAGACACCAGGTCGGCTGCAAGAGGCTCTTCCGGATTCTGTGCATGATTTCAGACATGATGGGATCCCGTAGATTTAAAGTCAAAACAAACCATGTTTGTGCCAAGGGAGGTTTGTTGATTCTCGGACGCGCGCGCTGTTTCCGCTTGCCACGATGCGACGTACAGCACGTGATATAAAACACGTGATAACATCCGCTCATCCGAAGTAATTCAAATTGAACTTTGACAAAAGACAGAAGAAACAGTCATCTACATTACTTCTCGACGGCATAGAATATGGATTCATAATCCCCTCCACTGACATGCACCCCGGGTTCCAATGTCATTAATAACTGGACCCATTCACCTGTCGGTCGTTATGATACATGATCAGTCGAGAACTGAATGGCGCGCGCCACCAAAGGAGCGCACCTTGTCCTTCAGTTGCCCGATGAACTGCTGGTAGCTGGGTAAAACGTCCGCACGGTCTTGTATAAGCCCCGATAGGGCCCACAAGCGTAGGGGCGGCTCGCCATCTTCCTTGACAACGTACAAGTGTGGATGGTACACTCCGTGACGCATTTCGCGGGTCTTTTGTATCACTGCATTCACACGCTGCGAGAATGGATTGTCAAGCAGCGGCAATGTAGTCTAGAATCCAACCGAGTTCCTTGAATGACTCTCCAAAACTTTGATGTGACGGAGAGAATACCTTTCCGCCCCGAAGCGTCTCATAATTCGGCAGATCAAATACATCGATGATCAACTGAGGAACGGAATCGCGTCCGACCCAGAGGAAGAGCGTCTGACCGTCTTCAATCAAGAAGAGACCGTGCCTCTCTAGTCTTTCTGAGGTGAGAGGTAACGGTGGTGGCATGATGACGCCATGTTCGCCAATGGCCCCAGCCTGCAAGATGTGAGTACGCTAGCACCAATCTCTGAAAGAATATTACCTCTGGTGGCATATTGTGTAATGAGTAGAACGTAGGGTGGATGTAAGGAATCAGGAGTTGAGATGGTAATGACGTGAGCAATGCCTGAGCGTATGCCCTCAAATCTGGCGGTATCTGTGCGCTTTGCCGGATACCGACGTTCTTCAGCAGACCTAGTACGAGCACCGGAAGCATTCTCATATTTTCACAGATAGCCAACTGAGCACTTGCGCCTGCACCAGCGGCAGTCATGCTCGTCTTGTACGCCTGCAAAATCTCGACGAGCTTGTTCTGGACAGCGTCACGGGCATCTTCGAGCTTATGTGTAATCGTGCGTTCTACGGCCTTGTTCGCGAGCAGTGTGGCAATGGCTACCTGGTCCCCAGATGCAAAAACTTCAGATAGGTTTGATGTTACGGGGTATGCTGTGGTGATCACGCGAATGCGACGTTCGCCTATTGATGGA
This sequence comes from Lactifluus pinguis, assembly GCA_003313945.1. Classification (NCBI taxonomy): domain Eukaryota; kingdom Fungi; phylum Basidiomycota; class Agaricomycetes; order Russulales; family Russulaceae; genus Lactifluus; species Lactifluus pinguis. Next base: position 19,364 of record QLPA01002751.1, on the reverse strand, counting down.
TGATCAATCATTTGCACCAAAAAAAAAAAGGATGCACGCACCGTAGCAGGTTGTATGCAAAATGGCCGTCTGGAAGACGACAAACGGCGCAGTGATAGTTTCTTCGATCTGCAGCTCAATTGCATACGACGTGTCCTGTGGCACGGCTGGCATCGCAAGCAGGTCGGTCGAGCGTACAAAGAAGTTCCCATGGAATGAAGACATTCGAATTCCACGCGTCGCACGCACGCGCATGACCGCTTCAAGCATGATAGGCATAGCCAGAACCTGACCAAATTCATGAGCGAACTTGACCGCATCCTCAGAGCGTGCTGCATTGAAGGCAGGATAAAAGTACGTCTGCCCAGAGGTGTAATGAGGAAGGCAAGCTAAACTGTATGTCAGTCGACAGGGTCAAAAGCGAAGATTATAATCAACAATACCAAGTGTGGCAACGTCCTGATAGGCAGCGCTAAACAAGAACATATCGACTGAAACCTGAGCGCGAGAGCACTCAATGGCAAAGGACTTGTAGAACGGAGAAGCTGTCTGTAGGAGACCCGATTCCTGTGCGGGGATGAACAACATTTTCAAGCGAGCGGACGTGTACCCACCTTTGGAGTGCCCAATATCTTGGGATCCTCCCTGTTCTTGAGAGCGCCTGCTCCGATGCTTGGTAAACTGGAGGACAAAACGACAAGTTTGCCGCCAATAGGGTTCTGATGGAACAGAATGAACTCTGGCTATATGCCCAACCACAAAGGAACATACGATTAACTTGAAACCAGATTGCAGCGCGGGACCCAGTGCGCTACCGATCGTGTGGTTGTCGGCGAACATGTCGTTGAGCCGGCCAAGAAGTGACTCCACTGCTGTTCTGCATTCAGTAAGATTTACGAGCAAATCATTGGGTTTCGGCAGGAACACATCGTCTACATCGGACATAACGAGCATAACGCAATCTGGTGACTCGGCCTACATGCCGTTACAGCTCTGGTATGCGCTAGACACCAAACTACTCACCGACATTGAAAAGAAGTAGACAGAGGTATCATAGGCAATGATGGCGATCTTAGTGCGTTGATCTTCATTGGGCAGTCGACCCAGGTTCTCGAGGATAGTTCGGGTAGCAGTAGCCACCATACCTTCATTTACGTTAGTTATACAGAATCGAACCCGAACCAGGGGACATACCAGATTGAATAGCACTGTGGCTCACGTCGATGAGGAAGATATAGACAGCCGGTTGTGGGGGGCGGACCATGTATTCTGTCGGTGCGACGAACTCAACGACAGCGTGGTTCAGCTCAGCCCGCGCCCAGCGATCCCCAGGCTGGTTCCGAGTCTGATCCCAGTCGAACAGTTGTGGGACTTCGTTCGACATGCCGCACATACAACAGCGCCAGCTACAGAGGATTATCGTCTCGCGGTATGAAGAAGGATTGAACGAACGCACCGATTTCCTCCGTCAATAAATTGTACATAAGGATTGATATACGTTCGGCATCGCCTACAGCGAGCAATGATAGTATCTGTTACAACGGGAACACTCTCCTCGGCTTCCTTGACAGAACGGTATGGCGTGATGACGAGAGCCAACGGAATTTTTGATTTCCCGACGATAGAACCAGAATTAGGGATGGCGTTGACAGTACACCGCTGGTACGAATGATGTGCATTTGCGAGAGGAGAGTTGGTCAAGCATGCACCGGGAGGCAGCCGGATCTGCGGGGGTGGTAACTCAAGATCCCGCGGGTCGGGAGGCGAAGTGAGCAGGTTGGTGGTATAGATCTGGAAAGGTTTCTGGCCACTACTGACGCCCATTTGGCCAAACTGATCCGCCAGTTGACCAACGCCACCTGCATCGTAGCCAGCTACGGGGGGTTGACCATAACCAGGCGCATTTATGTATTCAGGCTCCCTCTGTTGGCCATAGTATGAAGCACCAGTTGTCTGTTGGGGCTGTTGAGGGAATTGGTTCTCTGTGGCGAGTCCGGGAGTAAAGAGCTGTCCGCCGCTCATATTTGCAGGCTGTGCCCCAGGGGCACCATAAGCAGGCGCAGCAACGGCGTCGGCGCCTCCATAGTAGGCCTGTGTTTGTCCAGGAGCATACTGGCGGCGCTTCGCAGTGTGCCCTGGTTGTGTCGGCGGAGGAGAACCTGTGGGAGCGGCTGGCTCAGGTACAGCACCTGTTCCCGGATGCTCCCATTGGGCACGCCCAGTGGCAGTCTCTGAGACAACACCATGATTTAGATAAATGGTGACAATACGTGTTTGTAGACGCACCAACAAAGAGATAACGCTGGTTATCAGGTTCCCTAAAATGAAATAGATAGTGAGAAGACGAGAAGATACATAAATTTTAAACCTACCATTCGGCTGTCCATCCTGGGGGAAGTTGTTGATTGGGGTCTGCCATGGAGTTAAAAGGTGGAAGGGAGGAGAATGATGCACTGCATTAAACCCATTACACGTCGTCCTCCCACGGTGCTTAAACCCTCAACTGAGGTTAGGACCAACCTTTTTTTTTTCTCCCATATGTCTGATAACGGTCCTTCTCCAGCTCTTGGCATCTCAGCGACTAGTGCATTACCGCATCTATTCGGACGTTCCACACTTTCTGTGCATGAGGCTACTCATTCTGAGAATATCGAGCTTGCGGAGGTGAAAACTGCGCCACAGTCGCGGGATAATAAAGAAGTCCAAGTTTCAAGTTCAGAAACAAGTAAATCGTTTACCATTCGAGCAAGAATTCAATTCTTTTCGCTCTGCTGGTCTCTTTTCCTTCTTGGATGGAGTGACAGTTCTACCGGTCCCCTCCTTCCTAGAATCCAAAGTTACTATCATGTACTATGTTCATGTCAGTCACACAGCGCATATTGAGCAAACATCTTGTTAGGTTGGCTTTGCTGTTGTCTCCGTCATATTCATAGCGAATTGCATTGTGCGCCACAAATGGTTTCCTTCTAAGGCTATTGCCCTTAACCGGGATTCGGCAGGGATTTGTCGTTGGTTCCACTTCAAATGTATTCTTAAACGATAAACTAGGCTTTGGAAAAGTTCGTGATCGTCATGAACTCCGATGGCGATGGATAGTCTCACCACAGCCTCGTAGATTATGGCTCTCGGGTCAGCCACACAGATGGTTGCCTTTAGCATCCAGGCATCTGCACCGCCCTTCCCGCTTTTTGTTGTAGCCTATGCTATCAACGGGTTTGGTGCATCATTAGGGGATGCACAGGCTAATGGCTTTGTTGCAAGCTACAAAGATAACGCCGCAGCGAAGATGGGAATTCTGCATGCTGCTTATGGTAAAGCAAGTCTCATCCAGCGTCTTGGTGACTTACCTTACTGGCTGGATGTTCAGGTGCCGGAGCATTGGCTGCTCCTCTCGTGGCAACACAGTTTGCGCAGCGTAGCAGATGGTCCTTTCATTATATCATTTCCCTTGCGGTCGCGACGCTGAGCACATCTTTGCTTATATGCGTTTTCAAGTTCAAGACTCAGGACGGTGAGTTGAATATTCTCTTCCCCAGTTAATACTCTCCGATTTCGTTTATTGTCGCAATTCAGAATGTCTCGCCCAGATCGGCCAAGTCGCCGAAGAGAAGGAAGGGAATAATAATAGCAAATACAGGGAAATGTTTAGACTAAAGGAGCTTCACCTCCTCTCATTTTTCATTCTGGTTTATGTCGGCGTTGAGGTCACAATCGGTGGTACGTCGCTGGCACCACCGCGTCCTCTATGCCGACACAGTTCGCATCACAGGTTGGATCGTCACCTACATCATTCACGTTCGCCACGGCGGGTCATCGGCCGGGTACATATCAGCCGGATTCTTTGGTGGTAAGCTTGTCATGATGTAATGTTAATGCAATCGTGAGTTTAAAGCCACACCGAGGCCTGACTGCAGGTCGAGTCGCACTTCTGTGGGTGAATGAAAAGGTAGCTCAGCAGTTCCCCGTACCCGAGCCACTGAGAATCGTGCCCCTTCAGGTCGGCGAGCGCCTCGCGATATTCATCTATGTCGTCCTCGCTATCATGTTCGCATTCATGTATGAGTATGCTTCGCTAGCTAATACACCTATGCCCAGTCTTGAACTCGTGGTCTGGGTCGTTCCTTCCATTATCGGAGATGCAGTTGCCGTTTCACTCGTTGGCGTTTTGCTTGGTCCAATATACCCTATCGTCATGAACGAATCGGGTCGCATTCTCCCACGCTGGATACTCACATGTTGCATTGGGTGGATCGCGGGATTCGGGCAAACTGGTTCCGCAGTGCTGCCGTTTATGACTGGCGCAATCGCAAGTAGGACCGGGATCATAAGTCTGCAACCTCTGTGAGCTTCTCATTTGATTCTTTGATGTGTGCTCATAGGATGGTAAAAGACTGTTGTCGATGATGGGACTGCTCATTGTGGTTTGGGCTTGTGTGCCGAAAGGACATCACCGCCAGGATTGATGACTTTGTTTGCTACCATATCAACAGATTCTGGACGTTGAGATGGCAGGATGTCATATGAAGTAGGATAAAATGAAACGAGCCAGTTGGTGTTGATCCGCGTTTGTTCATGTTACGAAGTGAATTATTTCATGCTACTATGTGGAGGCGTCTGGGTTGTATGACGTTCGAGTAAAACGCCGGTGCATCGAATGAGGGCTTCCTCCTCCTCCTCCTTAGCATCTGCACAGGCTGCCCACCTGACTTTCAGGTTTTCGTCCACAAGGTAAACGTAACCGATGCGGCTGTTGGTCATTCCGAGCGGTTCCCGCATGTACTCCTGGGTACCCATGTATGATGTAAATGATATAGTCAACCAAATTATATGAAGTACGGACCATGTTCTGTCGAGAAACCAAGTATCGCTCACGTTGATAACGTGGAACTTTGGAACGGAGAGACGAAAGAAAGATCTTGACCAGGATGGACTTGAGAATGTTCTCTTGTAGATTTATCTGGATATATTGATACACCGGGTGTCCTTTATATAAGTCGTTGAGGGATTTTGTGTAAGAGGTTGCATGTATCTCGAGTAATGCCGAATGTCAATTTGTGTTAGGATGACGGGGTGCAACAACACACCTCAGACATTCTCGTTGATAACATAGCTATTACAGACACCTTACCAGCACACATTTGTGTGGTAGTCCCCTTGGTGCCATTATCTAGACGATAGCCGGCGACGTTAGGAAAATAGAGTGCTTTCTATCAGAGAAGTATATTCATCCGTTAAACAGTCGGCACAATTGTAGTGAACGCACGTCTTCCCGAATGAGAACTTTAGGTGCCATCCAAGTTTTCCCTCCATGCACGCGGGTCATGTGGAGGTCGTAGAAGTACCCAGTCGAAGCTTCCTTGACTCTACAACAGCATAAGACCATCAGCGCTACTCTGGGTAGAAATGGCAACCTACAAATGACGCCGCTTCTCGAGTTGCTTCTCCTGGTTCAGAAAGTCTGCACTCCTTTCTGAAAGTGTCTTAGTTTTTGTTGTTGGGATTTCCAGAACGCCAAGCGGCCTTCGGAGAGGGGGGATTGCAGGTGTATCATCTGAGGTACTTTCAGTTTTCGTGACCTTGGTCACGTCTACGTTATCTGGTGTTTGAATGCTGTACCACCTCAGTGACACGCGATAAGCTGTTCGACTTGATTTGCAGAAGCGAGTAACGGAGCATTGCATAGCGACTCAATCTGGAAAGTCGCACAAAGTTACACGACAAATAGGGTCAACGTGAGATCACGTGGGTAGGGTTATATAAGTCTCGACGCGTTGGTTTCGAATGTTTGTTGCTCTTGCTCTGCTACCTCTACAGCCTCATTGCTATACCCTTTGTAAAAGCGCATCTCACTGAACACTCATGGTATGTATTTCTTTGCGAATGTATAGCATATTTTGTTGACATATGCCTTCATTAGAGCGGAAAAGGTATACATTAGAACATTGGCCTGAATATGTGTGTTACCCACGCGTCTCACTGCAGGGAAAGCTGGAAAGTCAGCATCGGGTGGGAAGGCGAGCGGAGAAAGCAAGTCTCAGTCACGCTCTGCCAAGGCAGGGCTTCAATTTCCAGTTGGCCGTGTGCATCGTCTCTTGAAGCGAGGCAACTATGCACAGCGTGTGGGTGCCGGTGCTCCTGGTACGTGTGTCTGATGTCAAGGGTGATGACTGATACTCATGCCCAATCTCAGTTTACCTTGCTGCTGTTCTGGAATATTTGGCCGCCGAAATTCTCGAGTTGGCTGGCAATGCTGCCCGCGATAACAAAAAGCAACGTATTGTCCCACGGCACCTGCAGCTCGCCATTCGTAATGATGAGGAGTAGGTTTGCTTTCTGACCCGTATGGTGAGACAGTTACTGAACATGGCGTAGGCTGAACAGACTCCTTGGAGATGTTGTTATAAGCCAAGGAGGTGTCGTGCCCTTCATTAATCCTGAGCTGCTACCCGGTAAATCAAAGTACGTCTTTTCAGTATTAAGCCTGTGCCGTTCTCTCATCTATTATTCTCCAGGTCTAGCAAGAAGGATGCTGCTAGCCAAGAGGTGTGATTGTGCCTATGACTCCCCTATCGGACCTTCTCTGGCCCCTTGTACTGATTACTATACTGTACACTAAACTACGTTGTTCATCATGTGCATGCTTATCGCGATCTCCTGGTTTTTCTAAACAGTCCTCTAGCCGCAAGACTTAAGTGTGGCGGAAATCTTTAACGTTCAACGTGCAAGAGTGATTATTTCAGCTTGGTTATGACTCGGACTAGAAATGCACTTGGCAAGATGGAAGAGAGCCATTGGCCTGTGTGGGAGAAGCTGTGTTTGGTGGTGCTAGGCTTTGGAGTTGCGCTCGCTGTCGTGTAAACTTGGTCAACGTGCGCCTGATGTTCGATGTACGTGCACATCAGCTCCTCGTTGCTCTTCTTTCGACGTCTGCCAGTGTCTCGCATGGCAGAACAGCTCTAAAATACCGATGTACCCCTTTTTGGCGTCAACTTGCCGTAATTTCCCGATTTCCATCGTCGGCCCGGTACACCCTATAGCTTTCCGCCAAAATGGCGGCCCTACGACGCTGCTAGTGAACGATGCCTCAGGATGGTTTCATTTCATATAACAGGGTGACATACAGAGGCACCCTAACAAGTAAGCATGAAATGGCTGTGACCGATGAGTAGACTGGGAGGGATGATGTGCTTATGAAAAATGATTTTCCTTGCAGAAAACCGTGACCATCTTTTTCTTTTATAGCAGGATTGTCACTGCACTCTATATTCCTAGATGATGACGCCGGCTTGAAGCATATCGGCCTTAACGCCGCCCTAAATTATCCCACAGTGGACAGTGTAACATCATGGTTTGTCAGTGCCATCGGTAGCAGCTTAAAACGTACGACGTTCAAGTTATCTCCTCAACTGCTCGTGATGGCAGGGTTATGACATGCCACGACAATATGGTGATACAATTCATTATTAAAACGTGGGAGGGGGATCGACTCGGAGAAGTAAATGATCATTACCGATTATCGGGGTGTTAGTCGAGCCACACAGCCTTCGTCATTAGCCTTGAACAAAGTTTTCAGCGATCCCTTCCTAATACAAGTTATCTAGATCCCTCCTCATCTGGAGCTCTAATTCATCGCAGATCTTTCCCCCATTTGAAAGTTCGGACCCACTCTCTTCATCTCCCGCTCTTGCGGGGCCGGGATGATACTCCACACCGAACTCGATCGTCTTGGTTATCGTGACTTGTACGCCCTGTCCATCCCGCGAAAATCGTCGATTCATCTTTCGAGGCTTATGCCCACTAGTATGTTCACTGTCCACAGGGATTGATGCTGTTACTAGTTCGACAAGCGGGTGTCATACCTTGTGATATATTGGAAGAGTTCCCGATAGGCCTGGGATGATGCGATAACTCTGTGTCCATGGTATAAGCATTCCGAGGAACAGTGAAATAACATGAACATACATGAGAGTGACTGCGGGAAGAACGTGAGGTTAGTCGGGGCTGATGAAAGTTTGACCTGGACCTACACTGAGGATATTGGAACATCTACATAGAGGACGCTCTCAATGAGTGATAGACAAAAGAATTTAGAACAACTAACAATATTCCAAGCATCTGTTGACGGAATTCGACATTGGTCACTAGTAACGGCATTCCAAGCATTTCCAAATCTGCTTACCGTTAATGTTCTTGAAACTCAATACCTAGATAATGAAGGATGAGTTGAACCGGAAAAACTAACAGCATTGAGAACAATAGCGCCATACCACATTTGGCAAATCCGTCATGATAGCAGTAAGAATCCAGAACAGGCCCTGGAAATACAGCATGTTCCACAGATATGTCGCGTTGCGCTTATGAAGCACGCCCAAAATCATAATTCCCAACATAATCAAATCCCCAACGAACTTGACCAAAAGACTCCACCTGGAATCTGTAGTGCGAGTAACAACGCAACTGTTTATAGAAGAGTCCCAACGATCTTGACTCTGTGTGGCTCATAGCGTTAACTGAAGTGGTACTAAATGTACAGGAGCCTGAAAAATACAAACCTTTGTTATAGCTGGTAACCAAGGGATTAGACTCAACCGTGAAAACAAGACTCTGGGAGGTGCATACCAATGAGCGCCGCACCTAGGTGGGCCAGCCACAAAGTCCCAGTGGATGCAATGACCCTAATGTCCCGTCCCCATATTGCAACTCTGATGGACACTGAGGACCTCATCACAATAAAAAAGCGATAGTAAATAGCTTACGCTCGGAGAAGAATAATAAACGAGGAAGAAACTCCTCCCAACCACCCGCATGCCTGGGAAGGAGAATGGTCAGCCTTCGCTAAGACTTAAAAGGAAGGGGAGGTAAACAATTCGCACCAGCAACACACGCGACCAAGCCTGGACAAAGAGAGAGTGAGTATAACTTTAACAACACACGATCAATAGACATACTTGACAATTACGTTCCCTCGTAAGGTTGAAATCCACAAGGCTGAGAATCATGGCAAAAAGGGACAGAACGCGTGCGAGGAAATAAGCGATAAATGACCACCGCCATGGCCGCACTTTCGTATACACTTCCCACTCGAAATCAAGAGTAGTAATATATTGCCATCTATCCCATACGTAAGCCCAAGACATCCCCCTCGATGTAGGAGGAAAACGTACATGTACAGCCCCGCGAAAGTGTGCATCACTTTTCCCACGTAGCCTTACCAGGGATGTCTCAACCCACACAGCTGTAGAAAAGAAAAGAACATGGTACAAACCAAACAGCACCAATTCGGATGGACTCGGAGTCATGACCTGGAAAGATGCTGCGATGGCAGACTGCTATCAAGAGATGGCAAAGAGGGAGAGTTATGAAAGGAACCGAGCACGTCCACAGGGGACTTAAAAACGATGGCCCGGTTGATGGGAAGCGTCAGGGCCCCTAGGAACTATGACTGATATCTGAAGGGTGGGCCCTCCTGGCCGCAGCTGCTCAAATGCATGCCGAAAGCTCGCTCCGATATCAACAGCCCTGAGCTCTCGAACTCGGACCTATTAAAACAATTATCTCGAGCGGCATTCAAAAAGGAAATCAGAAATTTTTGTTGAGACAACGGCTCGGACGATCGCACCCCATGAGCAGCTACGGCTGTAGCAACTGAGCCAGCTTCGCCGAAAACTGGGGTTTTTTTTTTAGTTCCGAGTACAGTTGAGTTATGGGTAATTCCCACAATTCGATCGTGTGTAGTCCTCCAGCAGAGTATGCAGCCTACACCGTGACCAAGGTCCAAACGATGACGCTCGCAGCACGCACATGCCCAGATTCAAAAACTCTGCCAGTCACGGTGAGCCATGCCGGTCGTTTTTGTTTTTGCTTAAGCGATATATCAAGTAACTGCAATAGAGCTAGATAGAGCAGGTTGTTTATCCTCAGATGATGCCTTGAAGATGCCTTGCCGGTGCCAGGGTCGTGGTAGAGGTTGTGCCCACATGGACCGCGGCGAACTCGGCGCGGCGGTTCACTGGCACAGTAAACCCTAATGTTATAAAATTCACCCGTCCAACATACGCTACCTACGCGCCCCACACCGCCAGCTCTCCGTCCAGCCCCTCGTTACGATTACTTTACCACCCTCCGCCGCCTCATCCAATCCTGTACTCCAAGGTCCGCGTCTTTGTCATAGTTATTACATGTTGCGGGATATAAATGCTGATTAAAATCCTTTGTAAAAAAAAAATATGCTACGCACACATACCACCACCTGGCCAAATACTGTACTATATCCAGCCCTTCCTTCGGCCACACCCATCACTTTGTTATACAGGTGTATTGGGGCATGCGCTGTAGTTTTTAACGAGAACGAAGGAGTCGTACTTGCCGAGTCTGTGCGTGGGAGACTCGGAGGGTTGAGTCACGTGCTATCCGAGTGGCATGCAGCCAATCCTACTGTAGTTCTAATTGGAGTTCATATTTGCTCTTCAAATTACTTATTTGGGTGAGAAATGTTGCACTGAGGTTGTCATCGTTGAGTACCATAGTGACACTGTGCGACTGTCCGAATGATGAAGGAAGGGTTGGATATACTGTAGTATTCCCGGGGACCGAGTCGTTGTCGTTCTCATAGCTACATGTTGCGGGATATAAATGCTGATTTAATAAAATACGTTTTTCTTCATCTTGAGTGATGCAGATCCTGTCAATTTTTCCTCAGGGCCGCACCCCCCATTTATTTCTTTCACCTTTGTTGCTTACCAGTATTTCATTGTTGATCAGTCTACAATTGATCACTCTCCAAGTCTTTCACATCTTAAAACCCATATGTCCCCGTTTCGTGAGCGCCGATGATTGATGTATACTTAATATCAACTTTTTGATACAGTATGAAAAAAGTTGAAGTACACCACCAATAGGCTGCGCCAAGCATTGATGCTTATTGATGCGTTCAGCGGACGCCAGCGCTGCGCTGGTTTACCAGGGCTCGTGACCTTCAATTGCACCCGAAATGACCTTAAGTTAAGATGGCTTCAGAACAGACCGGCCATAAGCCTTCTAGAAGCCATAAAAACCAAACAAGATGGCAGGGTTCACCCCTTGATACTCCTCTCTTCTCACGCCGCGACGACGACACAATGATACGTTATCATACATAATTTGGATCAAACGTAAATGGCTGATGCGGCGAATGATAATCCCGGATTATCAAGAGTGATGTCTAGGTTAGGTACATGTTACAAGATAAATGTCAGGGTCGACCTCAGAAAGATCTACGGGGAAGTAGTCCATGAAGCCTTCGCCTTAGATCTCCAAATCGTGCTTCAGTTGACGTTCCAGTGACCGCATATGTTGTTCCTCTTTAGTGAGTTCGCGTGATTCCAAGACACTCTCTTCATCTCCTCTCAATTGTTTGGGGGGACCCCTTTCACCAATATGAAGCTCAACGTCAAACTCGATCGTCTTGGTTATCGTGACTTGTACATCCCCATTTCGTGGTGTAACGTGCATGCGTGGGGGCTTCCGCCCACGACGTGAGGGATGGGAATCCTGATCACTATTGCCGGAGTTGATGAGACTGCCGATATCATGAAAAAAAGAAACCTTACCTTGTGATATATTGGAAGATATCTCGATAAGCCCGGGATGATGCGATGACCCTGTATCCAGGTCCGTGAGAATTTCAAAGCAAAGAGGGAAAAGAAGAACAACGTACATAAGGGTAACTAGAAAAGCGGGTAGAGCGTGAAGTGAGTTGAGCCAGCAAGAGATCGACATAGACTTACGATGAGGATATTGGAACATCTACATTCGGAAAGAATTCAACAGACGGTAAACAAAAGTATCCAAAACCACTGACCAGATTCCAAGCGTCTGTTGACAGGGATTTGACATAATCAATAACATTTCCACGCGCGTCCAAATTTCCTCACCGTTGATGTTCCTGAATGGCAACACCTAGAAGGGTGGGTCAGCCCGGTGCGGAGCGCTGAGAATAAGAATAACATACCACATTCGGCAGCTCCGTCAAGATAGCGGTAAGGATCCAGAACAAGCCCTGGAAATACAACATATTCCATAGATGCGTCGCGTTACGTTTGTGAAGCACGCCGAGAAGCATGATCCCTAACAAAACAAAATCCTGAATGAAGTTGATCGTGATACTCCACTTGAACTCTTCCGTGGAAGTGATAAGGCAAGTCTTCATGGTCGGGGACCATCTGGCGTGCGCCTGAATAACTTGTAGCGTCAATGGAGCAGACAATCCATCAAACTTGGAGAATAATAACCCTTGTTAAGGCTGGGAATTAAACGCTCAGATTCTTGGTTACGGAAAAAAAGAGTCACTAGGAAGCGCCTACCATAGGCTGTCCCAATTAGGTTGACCATCCAGAAGAATCCACTAATTGCTATGATCCTGAGGTCCCGCCCCCATATTGCAACGCTGATCGATGATGATGATGTTTATTCAAGGAAAATGAGATGGCGAGCGACGTACCTTCGGAGCAAAAGAAGGAACGTGGAAAAAGCTGCTGCAGACCACCCTGCGAACTGGAAAGATTAATCGATCAGCGTCGTCATAGAAGGGGGGGGGGTAAACAGTTCATACTAGCACAGTACGAAACCAAATCTGGACGGGTTCCGGTGAGTATCCGCACGACATCAACGACATGCGATCAGCAGACGTACATTACAATTAAATTCCCTTGTAACGTTGAATCCCACAAGGCTGACAATGATGGCGATGAGGGCTAATGCCCTCGTGATGACATAGACGACAAATGACCATCGCCATGCGCGTTTTCCCGTGTACACCTCCCACTCGAAGTCAAGAGTGGTGACGTATTCCCATCTACCTCGCATATGAGACTCGAGCACTACATAACAGAGGAGAACTCACATGTACAGCCCCGCACAAGTGTGCATCACCTTCAAGAAGTCGCCTTGCCGAGGGATATCTCAATCCATACTGATATGGGAAGGAAATAGACTGAGCACTAACCGCCGATCTCCAACGCGTAATCCTGGGAAGACACCATTGCTCTAACGATGAGAGGCCGAGGAGCTGAAGTCAGAAGGGGTGGTTAATAAAGCATAGAGGGGTGGGGGGTTTATGAAAGAAGCGGCATACGCCAAGATTCGCTGGCTCAAATTTGCCCTGAAACAATGTTGGCTGGTCAATTGCGGGAAACTTACGGCTTTCTTTCGTAAACACAAAATCTGCATCCCAAACAGAGGAACTTGGGCCGTATGGCACTAAAGCCCGCCGCGGAACTTGCCATATACGTGACCTGTCAAAGATTGCCGCCCGACTACCTAAACTAGTCAATTGAGAATTCTCAAGGGAGGCACCCATGCGAAAACATTGAATAGTAAACAGATCCAATGGGGGAATATGCTGTTAGTGGTCGCATGCAACGGTAACTGAACCGGCTTTACGGTTAAGCCGTTAGGGATTCCCGTTACTTTCTTTGGAGCTGGCTATCGCCAGCACCATTGAGGGATGGGACCACTGGCAAGAATGCACAACGTCGACTAGTTTAAAGGTGCCGTACGACACAAGTCATGGTACCATGCATCGGAGTCACTTGAAAGCAGGTGTCAGCTAAGGCGCTCTGTGATCCCTGACGTATCCGTACCTACCTGATGGCAACCCTGGACCCAATGCGAAAAGGTGTCAAGAAGGCCGTTTTGTTGCGACGGCGGGGACTCGACACGAAAATCAAACGGAACCAATTTTTGTGAGGCACGAAATTCGAAAAATGCAAATCAAATTGTCGTGAATGCCGAAGCGGACCGTGTCCGAAGTGTCAATGAACCCCGCCACCAATCCGCCACCCGCCCTCGAATGTCACATGGAGTGCCCTACAGTACAGTACTGTATACAGTACAATGTCCACGCTGTCGTCAGACTGAGACTTCTAGAGGACGAGCGTCGCGCCACGGTTCTTCGAACGCAAAATCACCGCCTTCAATACCATGGAACATTTCATTGACATGAGTTGTTCGTGTGAGATCCTGCTTGACGTCACTTCGTAACTTGAGCTGTCGATCAAAACTAGGTGAGCGAGAAGGACGAAATGTGTACGCGTTAAGGCTTAATTGGAACCTCGCCAGACAGCCATGACATGTCAGATTCAATGATTACATATGGCTTGAAGTGAGTCCATAACTCAAAGTCGTTGTGAGAACTTAATTACTAGAACCCTCCACCCCGAAATCGCCATATGAATGAATATATTGCATAATAACCTGATGAATTCACATCCTCCCCTAGTGACCTTCAATTCCACGTTACTTTGAATATAATAACACCCACCTCAGATCTGTAAATCCTTCTTCATCTGGAGTTCCGCCGTATGAAGCTCTATGTCCGCTTGGGACCGCGTGGTCATCGTCTGCTTTAACTCGCCAAGTGGTGGTCTTCCTCGCTCTTCATCTACACGCAGGTCGACGTCGTACTCCACGGTCTTATGTACGGCAACCTGCACGTTCTGCTGAGGCCACACGGGGGCGCGACGACGAGCGAATGGGTCGTGGTCACTTAAATTGACAGTTGAGAGAAGGCAGCCAGACTTGTCAGACTGGGGAGCGTACTTTGTGATATACTGGAATAGGTCGCGATAAAGCCGCGTTGACATAGTAACCCTACAGGAGCCAAAAGTCGATCAACAGCCCATCAAGATCAAGCGGAAGGAGTGCGAACGAACATAAGAACCACTGTGATCGAAGTGAAGATGAAGATTCGCGATCAAGACAAGATCAGAAGCGGAAAGAAGAGATACGGACTGTGCGGCACTTGAAACATCTTTATTTTGAAGAAACATCAGGTATCTTCACGCGGGATCATCCAAGTTTCACTCACCAAATTCCATGAATCTAGTGGAGAGGACGAGACTGATCAAAGTCGAATCACGTGCTAGGGACAATCTGCAACATACCGCTTATATTTATGAAGGGAAGGATCTTGATAGGGTCAGGTTGTGCAACAGCGACACAAGAGACATCGCATTGACAATCTACTTACCATGGCAGGCACCTCAGTGGCGATAGCGGTCAGAATCCAGAAAATTCCCTGAAGGTACAGCATCCGCCAAAGAAACGTCGCATTCTTCTTCTGTAACACGCCCATAAACATGATGCAGAGCAGAGATAAGTCCACGATGAGGTTGACAAGCACGCTCCAACGAAAACTGTTCGTCCCAGTGATGACACACGTTGTTGCAACAGGGGACCACACGGCCTGAGCCTAAGCGAGGGAAAGGGTAAGGTGGGTTTCAAGCGTCTAGCGTCACTAAAGCGCTTGCCTTGGTGGAGCCTAGATGGAGAGTCAAACCTTGAAAAGTAAATCGAAAGGTAAAACAAAACTCACTGTAGAATGCCGTAACCATGTTCGCGGACCAGGTTAATAACGTGATTACAGTGATAGCCGTGTCTCGTCCCCAGATGGCGATCCTAAATATGAAGCAGTGCAATGAGGGGACGATGGTAAGAAAAGATCCGCTTGCGAATCACTGACCCACGAAGCACTAGCAAAAGCGAGGCGATAGCGACAGAGAACCACGATGAAACTAGGACAGATCGGAACCAGGCCTGTGATAAGGTCAGCCTCCAAAGGAGGGGTACTCGAACAAAAAAAACCGACATTGCAATTGAAGTGGGTGGTGAGGTTGAATCCGATGAAGGTGAGTATAACGGACATCAATGCCAGCAATCGCGCTGCGAGATATACGACGAATGACCATTTCCATGGTCGTCTGCCAGTGAATACCTCCCACTCAAAGTCGAGGGTACTGAGGAACTCCCATCTGAGATAAGCAGTTGTGAGGATCGCCTTGTAGCGTTTTGGAGCAAGATCAAACGTACATGTAGATGCCGTTGAACAGGTGGGTGATCTTGACAAGGTGAACTACGGAGAGGTTAAAGAAGATCGCCGTGGGCCACCAGCAGAAAAAGGCTCACCGTAAGTCTCAAGATCGGATGACATGATACACGACGAGTCAAATTTAAGTAGCAAAGGCAAAAAGATGGGGGCAAAAATCTTCGCGGAAGTTGGGAGAATAAAAGGGAGCAAATTCTCGAGTGTTTGACCTGGCGTCCTATCCGAGTCCGCTTGCACTTTGTTAAAAAACCACACGGCCAAGTATCGCCAAATTTGTACATTGATTGGGCGTACTGAACATATAAGGGGCAGATGAGATTTGGGTTCGCTTGCGTTAATGGACGGATATCTATTAGACGCTCAATAATTTGCGGCTTCCGTCCTCCGTTGAATGCTAAGCCTTAAGCGGGTGACGGATAACGCTGTGAGGCGTCGTCTGTGCAAATTCATTCGCGAGCCCGCACGAACCCAAGAGATACAGTAGTCAAGCCGTTCTAAAAGTCTGCTGAAATCGAGGAAAAAATGAGCAACCCGAGTTGGAGGTTGTCCACGGAGATTATAATAATTGAGATCGCATCTTATCCGTAAAGGGAAGGGAGGGAAGGACGGATGGCAACGATTTGACAAAGTCCGAGTGAGCCGGGAAGTCTTCCGCAAGGAACAACCACCACGCGTTGCCCCCCAAGGAAGCAAAGACGGTTGTCTGATGATATTATCGGCGAATAGGGGCGGTATAAAAAGACAATGGAAGCAGTCATAGTTTCTCGGGATTCCAGCATGAATCACGAATCCCGTCGCTCGGCCGACAAAAGCTCAATGTATGACAGCGACCGGCAGTATCCAAAAGATTTTTTTTTAATACTGTACTGAGTTCTTGAGAGGTGGGATATTGGTTGACTTGCCGACGCCATAGCTAGTATACAGGATGCGCTGTGTATCAATCAGTGAGCCAGCTCAGTTACAAGGATAAGTTTGCCTCGGAGATCATGCTCTATATACAGTATGAGAAATACCCCTTTCCGACTCTTTTTCTCTCACGCGGTCTTTCCCCACTGAGAATTCATTTCCCTTTTCAGCCCTTTCATTTCTCTCTCTGGAACTAATCTACAGTACTACTGTATCCACCCCCCCCTTTGCCAGCGCTTTTCATGGTTGATTGGACCTCTCCCCCGACGAGGCGCGAGCTGACCCTTCTCCTCTTCTGCCTCACCGTCTTCATCGTCGGCTTCAACGTCAGCACATCCCTCCGCCTTATTGGCATCGACTCTTACGCCATCCTCCCTTTCTCTGCACATCCCGCACCCATAGGTACAGATGGCCGTAAGATAGACGGTTACCGCGACCCCTTAGAAAACGAGATTTTTGGCGAGTGGGACTGGGATTCTGGACACATCGCAGGCGTG
The DNA here is from genome assembly GCA_003313945.1 of Lactifluus pinguis. Lineage (NCBI taxonomy): Eukaryota > Fungi > Basidiomycota > Agaricomycetes > Russulales > Russulaceae > Lactifluus > Lactifluus pinguis. The sequence goes on along the minus strand of QLPA01002751.1, from coordinate 2,120 downwards.
AAAGAGGCCGAGTCCTCACGACTGTTGAACGGAATGCCGTACGGTCCGGAAGCATATATACGTGGCGACGGGAAGAGTGGTGAACAGTCGATGTGGCTTCAAGGTGTCGGAGAAGGCAGTTTCATGCTGGGAGAGGGCCTGGGTTCGACTAGTGTGAACGATGAGTTTGTCCGTTGGGACGGACAGGTGCCACAGACGGTGCTCAGACAACACGTCCCTGGTACGTCCACTTCCACCTCCCAAGCGATTTTTTGACGCCAACGCCGCGAATTCGCCTCAGGTTTTACCATTCTCGACAATGTCACCCTGTCATCTCGCACGTTTTATATCGTCGCTGACGACCCGACATCCATGCCATCTGTCGAATTTATTGCCTCCTCGATGGCAAACCCTCATGAGCCGCCGGGTGATGAGGATTGGCAGGTTTTGTCCGCCCAAGCTGCGCTCAGAAAATTTGGTCCCTATGGGGGGCGGTACGCATTTTATCTCCAACTTTTGCCATTCGTTGTCGGCTGACATCTGCCCTCACGACAGTATACACGGAGTCACATTCTTATCATTTGATGGATCCCCCATGACAGACACGCACACTCTCCTTTCCCTACAACGCCTCTACAGCACCCTTAATCTTTCTTCTCCCCAATGGGTTTCCCCCCCACACCGCCTGCTCTTCCCCTCAATCCCTACATTTGTGGGCCGCACTCCGCTACCAGAGGAAGAGCCCGTCGTGCGGCCGCGGTCCCAAATTGGCATATCCCCGCAGATGCTCAAGGCGGCCTACCCGAGCCTCGTAGGGGTGCAGTTCGCGGAGGACTTTGATGACTTTGCGAAAATCGGCGTGCCGTTCATCTTTGATCGCCTCGTCATCGCTGACCGCAGTGCCTCGCGGCGCGCGGGGCTCATTTCTGGCGTTCCGCCATGGGCGCGGCCGTTCACAGCTCTACGGGCGGGCGAGGACTGGTTCGAGTCGGTGCGGCGCACGTTGGCCGAGTACTTTGGTGGCGAGGACAGCGTGAGCGCCTCTGGGGCTGGAGCGCATACCATCACGTACCTCTCTAGACAGAGTAGGGTGGAGGGCGAGCGGTTGCGCGCCGCTGATCACGCCGCGCTGCTAGATGCCCTGCAAAATCTGGCCAGGACGAACGGCGTCAAGATACACGTTATGGACGAGAATGCGAGCTGGTCGGAGCGCATGCATGCGATCATTCAGTCGACGGTGAGTTCTTCCGAGTGGCACGTGCCCTGACTTGAACTGATTTTTTTTTAAGGTTGTGTTGAGCGTGTATGGTGCACACCTCGCAGATGCGGCGTTCATGAGGCGCACGCCGCAAAGCACCGTCATGGAGTTCTTCCCTTCCAACGTTTTCAATCGGGATTGTGAGACTATCGTGCGGTCAATGGGTATCCGCTACTTTGCGTGGCGGGGCGACCAGTGCGTCTCTGTTTCTTTTTCTCCTTTCCTATCCGCTCACTGCGCATAGAAAATATACGGGCGGGAGTCTGCCTGCTCTATCTGAAACGCCGCATTACGAGGACTTTGCGTTGGACGCTCAGGCTGTCATGCGCGCCATCACGGAGGAGATTGATCGCCAAACGCCAAACTGATCTTTTCTTCTGTCTTTTCTCTCTTAACGAACATTGTTAGATGCTAGGACTCTACTTGTTGTATTCTTGGGCCACAATTGCTGATTACCGTATCATTATCGCATACTTAGCAGGCGTATCATGCTCGGCCATTATTCTACCCCCCGTCAATACGTGAGAATAGATCAATTTACAAAAAGAAGGGTGTAATACGGCGTCTGGTGAGGTGGAGGTGTGAATTCCAAGAGCTGAGAGAAGGTAACGTTACTCCTTTCACATGGTTCACCCATTCTCTTGTTCATTAGAGCAACCGCCGCGAATGAATAGCAAGTACGGGCTTTTTCTTCGCAACGAGGTGTAATTTAATCTGTGTCGTGTCTTTTGACGTTCGCTGCCAAGTTAGGATGAGGAAATGTGGAGTGGGTATGCCACGTTGTTTGTCATCGCGATTCCAGGGGGGTGTGTAGCTTAGTAGCGGATGGGTGGGATAGGATCCGCGCGAATGGTAGAAAGGTCGATCGTGCGGTCGTGTTCTT
>QLPA01002743.1:0-18511 GCA_003313945.1 Lactifluus pinguis | reverse complement strand
GACCGGGTCTGTGGCGGGACAGGTCGGTTTCTTCGTTTAGGGTCAGGCGTCGGAGATTTGAAATCGATGGCGAAGGATTCGAGTCTCGGCAACGCGGACAGACATACAGCCATTCTCTCGGGTGGGATGTACCCAGAATTAGGTATATTGGAAAGATGAAGAGACCGAAGGTTTCTCGTAGACAAGAGGAGTTGTGGCAATGACGAAAATGAGATTGTCCAGAGAATGAGATGTTGTAAACGCGAGGCGGAGCCATCCAGGAATGTGTTCGGAAGGGCTAACACATCAGGAAATGACAGAACGTAAAGATATGTCAATTCCGGAAATGGCTTCTGCATCACCGCCACAAATCGTTCCCATAAATCATCCCGGATTTGTGGATTGCTGATCGTAAAGTGCTGTACTCGATTACGATGCTTCAATGCGACTATGAGGTTCTCGAATTCGTCCTCGCTCGACCATTCCGGGAGATTCTTGACTACGAGAGGAAGTGCTGGCCAAATGTCGAGTAGTTTCCTCACTGGCGTTTTTGGTGTGCAAACAAGTTGCAATTCGAGATGTTTTGGTGATGCAAAAACGAGGAATCGCCATCTTCGGCATACATGCACCAGCTTGGGCCAATTTGAATGCCATTTATGATACGGCTTGGAGACTCGAACTTGATTGAATATTGCTAGCAGGACGTCGTCTGGAAGCGATCCTATGGACACCCGTTCGAGAACTAGGCCTGGTGGTGGTAGTAGTACAACTCAGCAATCGTTGATGTGACTCTAGACGAATCCTACCTGGTTTATCCATAAACGATTCCTGTGAAACTCTGTTTTAGGCTATGGAGCTGCTCTCCGTCGGCATCAAAAGGGTAAGAGGGAATGACGAGCGTGGGATACCATTGTTTGGCCGTAGGCCCGAGTCGCCGCGCGAGCGCGCCAAAAATTGGATACTTCTAAGAACTTCACATCTTTGTCTCAGACTCGGAGGGACATATGCATGCTCCGGACTGTACAACTCTAACCTTTAATCCATAGTTCCAAAACTTCAAATTAATTTTATTGACTACAGAGCATCACCGCGACAGTGATAACGACAGGCGCGAAATACGATAGAACATCTCGTCCTCACACTCCTTCCACAATTACCCGCTCTGGCTGCCGATCGTCCGCCGACCAGCTGATCCCTACTCAAGCCTTCACTCTCCTTTCTCACCGCCCTCGTCGACATCCCACACACAGCACGCCCGTCCTAGAGCGACGACCACGACCACACGGGCATCGCGCGCTGTCCGGCCCCAACTGCACCAACATTACTCACCGTGAGCGTGGTACCTGCCTTCCGAGACATACGAGATGCTTAAGGGCCGAGGCGAGGCTTTACACAGAGTGCGCGTCCACAGCACGGATGGTCGGTGTATATAGCCCCGTCAGTTTTGACAGTGGTATACTGACAGGAATACATTGTCTTGGAAAGGGTCCTGAGAAGGATGGGGAGATAAGTTAACTTGGCATAGGTGCCCGATGTAGGTGGAGTAGTTGCCAGCAGCGTGGGGAAGAAGAATGATGGGGAGATCGGAGGTACGGCAAATGGTTCTCGTGGGGAAAGGTAATGAAGTAGTATGCTTGCATTGAAGACGGGAAGTACTTGATGCAATTGATGTCAGATCTGACGTCGAGTAGCTAGGTGCTCGTCAACAACGCAGTCGGAGAAGGGGGACAAATACTCACCCAAAATGAGGTATGTATCAGAAAGAAAAATAAATGTACGCACCTTTTCCATTGCTTTCCACATCCCGTACCGCGTCGACAACGATATCCTCTTCTGCTCGGAGAGAAGTCATGGCACCGCCAGGCGGTTGCTCACCAACATACCTCCTACTCGCGAGGTGGCCGTCTATATCCTCTCGCTCAACGCGGCCATATTTCCCACTTCCTCGAAAGAAACGCAATATCTACGGCACACTTCCGTGAAAAGTTGCGTAGAGGGCAATCGGACTTGATTATCGTCGCCGACCCTGAGGCCGGAACGGTCGATTCTGGAGGAGAGTAGGCTATTCGAACCTGGTGGATGCTGTTGTGAAAATGTATCGCGCTCGGTGGGAGAGGCTCATTGGCCAGGTTGAAAAGAGCGACCAGTGCCAATGTTACCAAAGTTCGAGCCATGTTCTTGCCCCAGATGGCGACGGCTCACAAAATGTAATCCCGTCCAGGAACACCCTGTTGCCACGGTGCCACTGGTACAGTATTAGACACGTTTTGATGCGCTGGTAAATTACTTCCAAGGTACTGTACCTAAGTTATGTGAGAGCGGGAAGGAAAAATGAGATTACCCGATCGTGACGTGCTCGGGCCGAGGAATCCGGCCAGAGGCTAGGACTTGGCGACTAGTCAACGTAGTCAACCTCAGGCTCTTTGGTGCAAATGGATGGCCTTTCCATGGGTTCAAGTAGGGAAAATATCGTTGCATGTCAACGGAAGGAATCGCTGATTCAACAAGAACCAAGTAAGACTCATCAGGAAAAACCATATTAGTATTCATTGTACTACTAGGTCAGGTGTTCCAACGAGTAACAATCGGATCTCTCCCAGACAATGTCCTCCTAGATATCTTCGATTTTTATCAAGTTGTCATCAGCGAAGACGCATTCAATGAGCATCCGTGGAACTGGGAGAAGCTAGTGCATGTATGCCGAAGATGGCGATACATCATTTTCGAATCGCCAAACCGTCTCAATCTGCAGCTTTTTTGTACGGAGAAATCACCCGTGAGGAAGTTGTTGGACGCCTGGCCGCCATTTCCTCTCGCGATATCACTCAGCGAATGTGAATATATGAACCATTGGATCAACTCGATGGACAACCTCGTTGCCGCATTCGAGCATCGTGATCGCGTACGCGAAATTCAACTCGATATGGTTAATGCACCGGATCTGCTATGTGAACAAATTGTCACGGAAATAGAGAAATCATTTCCAGCATTGAGATCTCTTTCATTCGAGGCAGACCTACTAGACCTAGAAACGCTCTTAAATGGATCCGCCCCTTGTCTACGAGATCTCACTCTTTCGGGAATCTCATTTCCTTTATTGCCACAACTCCTCTCGTCTACAAGCGACCTCACATATCTTGATCTTTCCAATATACCTGATTATGGGTACATACCAGCCGAGACGATGGCCACATCGTTGTCTGCGCTGCCAAAGCTCGAATGCCTTATCATCGATTTCGAATCCACGACACCTCACTCCGACCGCCGAGCCCTACCCATACAGACCCGGTTTATTCTCCCCGCTCTCACAAGGCTAGAATTCAGAGGTGTGACCGAGTACTTGGAAGTCCTCGTAGCCCGATTCGATGCCCCACTCCTCGACGAATTCTCATTGTCATTCTTCGATCAGCTTGACTTTGACATCCCGCAAACGGTTCGGTTCTTTGATCGTTACCTGGACTCATTCAACGCATACAGCCTAACATTGACATTCGAGCGGTGGGACCGCGCCTTTATCTCTTTTCCCTCAAATATAACCCATCATTCCGCATTTGCTCTCATCCATTCGTGGCAAATCATGTGTAATGATTTGAATCGTCAAGTCAATTCTGTAGCACAGTTATGCGGCCAGATTCCGCCTTTCCGCTCCAGCGTAAAGTCACTCATCATCAAGTCCGACAGCGTCATCGACATCGATAATCCCACACTATGGCTCCAACTTTTTCACTCATTCCCCTCTGTTCAGAGCCTTCAAATACCTCTCGTGCTAGAGCCATCCATCACATCTGCGTTAGAAATGCATACGGAGGGATCACCGGGAGCTGCTGAAGTATTCCCCTCGCTACATAGCCTTTCCATTGTGGGGATTAGGTTGGGCGAAACTGTGCAAGAACCCATCCAATCATTCGTCGCGGTTCGCCAGAGCTCTGGTCATCCTATGACTGTTTCTCGCATTCGAGATTTGAGAACGTCGTCATGATTAAGGTCCACCGCACCTGCTCTCGTATGCTTCCTTCCACTTTTAAGTGCTCCCTTCGGCCACGACCACCTTGTATGCCTCGACTCGATGGTATCTTCTAGCATGCCTTAGATCTTCTCATGTTCCTCTCTATCGTAGATTCCTCTGTCATTTCTCTTTTGTGGTGATAGTCTCGTGTCCTGCTTAGTTTCTGATCCCTTGATATCTGCTACGTTGATCACATTACGTTTGCATCTGTACCGAATGTGCTACCACTATCACCCGTAGCTCCAAACTTGGATTGTCGTACCGTATTCAAAGATTGAGGGTCGAGGGACGAAGGAACGATTCGGACTCGCACACTCCCTAGAGTGCGTCTCTACGGGACAGATGGTGGCAACAGGCAAGTGCTCACCAACGGACTTCCCACTCGTGAGGTGGCGTTCTATATCCTCACGCTCAACGCGTCTATTTTTCCCACTTCCTAAAGCAATATCCACTTCCAAGTCCACACCACACTTCCCGAGAGTTGCGTACTGCGGGTAGCGATTGGCCTAGGACTTGACACTCGTCGCCGACCCCGATGCCGATACGGTCGATTCCGAGGAAGGCTACGGTAAGGTCATTCGGATCCAGTGGATGCAAACGACGAGCATTTCTGACGCGATCTGTGGCTCGGAACACCGACCTAGTTCCCTGGAGCGACGCTACGACGCTCCTCTTGTAGCATAAGCGCGCGGTGCATCGGGGGACACAGATGTTAGAACATCAGACGGATCGGATGCTTCTTCGTCGACCTCAATGATGCACAGACCTTCACCAACTTTGGCTACCTTCTTGCACAGGCACTAGGATTCCTTTGCGCCCAGTTATGCCCTCCCTGATGTTGGCAAGCTTTGAATTGTTGGAGAACTTTGCGGGTCGCCCATCACGCTGGGGGGGTATGAAAATGTAAAATCTGTCTCCGCATTGTGAAAACGCATCGCGCTCGGCGGGAGAGGCTCATTAATCAGGTTGAAAAGAATGTCCAGTGCCAAAAGTTGCCCATGACACGCCGCCTTGAACATGTGACCGTGACCTCCATCACGTGTTCGGGCCGCGGAAACCGGCTAGGGGCTACCAGTGGGACAGGAGAACAAACCCAACGGTTTTGGCTAGTACTCAGTTAACCTCTTTCTCTTTCAATTGATGCAAATGGATGGAGGCTCAAACAACAAAATTGTTGTTGCACTTCGACAGAAGAAATTGCTGATTCAACAAGAACCAAGTAAGACTCCGAGTCATCAGGATGCATGAACAACCATATCGATTACTGACTTGTGTTGCTTAGGCCAGGTGTTCCAACGAGTGACAATCGGATCTCTCCCAGAAGATGTCCTTCTAGAAATATTTGATTTTTATCAAGTTGCCATTGATGAAGACGGACGTAAATGTCCATGGAATTGGGAGAAGCTAGTGCATGTATGCCAAAGATGGCGATACATCGTCTTCGAATCCCCGATCCGTCTCAATCTGCAGCTTCTTTGTACAGAGAGATCGCCAGTGAGGAAGTTGTTGGATATCTGGCCGCCACTTCCACTTGTCATCAGATTCAACGAGTATTCATGTCAGGAGAAACGCATCGACTCGGTGGACGACCTCATTGAGGCATTGGAGTATCGTGATCGCATACGGGAGGTTCATCTTTCTTTCGTCATTAAACCGGATCGTCTATCTCAACGAATTTTCATGGAAATGGCCTGGGGTGGATCATTTCCAGCGTTGAGGTCTCTTTCAGTTGATGGGAAGGTGCTTCGTCTCCCAGAAAGACTGCTGCCAGTGAACGTCCCGTGTCTACAACGTCTCACTCTTTGCGACATCTCAGTTTCGTCATTCAAGTTGTCACGACTCCTCTCATCTACAAGCGACCTAACACATCTTTGTGTCGGCAATATACCTAAGTTTCCGTACATCCCACCCGAGAAAATGGCCACATCCCTGTGTGCACTACCAAAGCTCAAATCCCTTAGCATCACTTTCGAATCCTTGACACCTGACCCCTATTCGGATGAAATCGCCCCACCACTCAGGCGACAGACTCGGTCTGTTCTCCCCGCTCTCACTTCCTTGGAATTTCAGGGTAGGAGCGAGTACTTGGAAGTCCTCGCTGCCCAATTCGATGCCCCTCTACTCGAAACATTCACCATAACATCCTCTGATCGGCCTCTCTCGGACATCCCACAAACTGCTCGATTCTTTAGTCTGGACTCATTCAAGCCATACGGTCTAACCTTAGAATTCATGTCGTGGGACTCCGCTGTTGTATTTCACTCAAATGCAACACATCATTCCGCAACTCCTCCGCTTCACTCGTGGAGAATCAGGTTCAACCAACATCTGGTTCCTCGAATCCTTTCTGTAGCACATATATGCAGCCGAACTCTGCCCCTCTCCGGCGTGAAGTCACTCACCTTGAAGGGCTGCCACAATATTAGTCGCGACCACCATCCACTATGGCTCCAATTCTTTCACTCACTCCCCTCTGTCCAGAGTATTCAAATACCTGTTTACCAAGAGCAATCCATGTTATCTATGTTAAAAAGGCCCTCAAAAGGAGATCCGGCAGCTGCTGAAGTATTCCCCTCGCTGCAGAGCATTTCCATTGTGGGGAAGAGGTGGGGCAAACCCATCAAAAGACCCATCAAAAGGGTCCGCCAGCGCACTGGTCGTCCTCAACTAGCTGTATCTCGCATTGAAAATCTCGATTGAGAACATCATCGTAATTATAATAAGGTCAACCGCACCTTGGACCGCTGCTCGTCCTATGCCCTCAGCCCCACTCAAGTCTTGTGCTCCATAACACTGCCTTTGGCCACAACCGCCTCGCATCCTCGACTCGGTTGTACATTCTAGCGGGTCTACTTATGTTTCTCTTTACCGTAGGTTCCTCTGTCGTTTCTCTTTTTGTGCTAGCGATAGCTTCATGTCCTGCTTGACTGCTTCGTTTCTGATCCGAGTCCGAGTCCCCTAATATGCGCTACGTTGATAGAATTACGTTTGAATTTGTACTGAATGCGCCGCTACATCAACCACGAATTTGAAATGTCACAAAGATTATTATAAAAGAGTTGAGCAATAAAGGAACAATTCGGAGTCCGAGTCGGACACTCCCCAGAGAGTGTGTCCATGGCACGGAGTTGGTAGTGATATACTGGTATCTAAGCGTGGGCATATAGTCAGCGTTGGGATTAGAAATGTTCTCGTGCATAATGGACGAGCGGAAGAGCGGCGAAAGGGGGGACAAATACTCACCCAGAATGAGGGATCTCCAAACCCTATGAACACTGTGCACTGCAGGGGACGAATGACCATATCGGAAATGAAAACGAAAATTAGATGCAAACGCCTTTTCTATTGACTTTCACATACCGTATCGCGTCCGTCCTAGCTCGACGACGACATCCTTTTCTGCTCGGAGAGAAGTCGTGGCACCGCCAGATGATCACTCTTGGCCTCGGACTTGACTGTCGTCGCCGACCCTGACGCCGACACGGTCGATTCCGGAGGAGGTTAAGTTATTCGGATAGAGTGGATGCAAACTACAAGCTACTGATATCCTTTCCGACGCGATCTGCGGCACGGAAGCACCGGCCTGATTCCGGGTTTCCTGGAGCGACGCGATCCTCTTGTGACATAAGCATGCGAGTGGTTGGGCTCGCATCCGAGTCTGGAGGCTCAGAAGTTAGAACATCGGACGAATCGGATGCGACCTCAATGATGCACAGACCTTCACCAACCTTGGCCACTTGTTCTTTGAGAGTGCCTGCATACGGGCGACTGACCTCCACACTGGCCTTGTGAAAATGCATGCGCTTGCAGGGAGACGTTCATTAAACAGGTCGAAAAGAGTGGCCAGTCACCAAAGTTAAATAAGGTCCGAGCCGAGCTCTTGTCCCAGATGGCGACGACAGCTAGGATGAATTGGATTAGAAAAACCGAGCCGGTTGTGATGTCAACATGCTCTGTTATGACGGCCACAGGACCCAAGGTCCACGTGGTCCAATGCCACACGCGTGACCTTCAATCAGTGCTCGGGCCGAGGAAACCGGCCAGCAGGGGCTAGTACAGGAGAACACCACGACGAACAGTATGGGTTCAAACAGAACAAGTGTTGTTGCGCGTCAACGGAAGAATTTGCTAATTCAGCGAGAACAAAGTAGGACTCATCAGAAACCACCATATCGATTACTGACTCTGAGCTGTGGGTGTAGGCCAGGTGTTCCAACGAGTAACAATAGGATCTCTCCCAGATGATGTCCTCCTAGATATATTTGATTTTTGTCAAGTTGCCAATGGCGAAGACGGACGTAAATTTTCATGGAATTGGGAGAAGCTAGTGCACGTATGCCGAAGATGGCGATACATCATCTTTGAATCGCCAATCCGTCTCAATCTGCAGCTTATTTTCACGGAGAAATCACCTGTGAGGAAGTTGTTGGATGTCTGGCCACCATTCCCTCTCGTCATCCGATTCAATTACAACTATTATCTGGGATGCGAGGGCCCCAAAGATTGTATCAACTCGATGGACAACCTCGTTGCCGCATTGGAGCATCGTGATCGCGTACGTGAGATTCAAGTTGATATCGCCATAGCACCGAATCATCTATGTGAACAAATTTTTGCGGCAATGGAGGGACCACTTCCAGCATTGAGATCTCTTTCATTTCGGTCAATTGGTGAGAACGCCCCTCTCCCAGATACGCTCTTGAATGGAACCGCCCCTTGTCTACAAGATCTCACTCTTTCGGAAATCTCATTCCCGTCATTGCCAAAACTCCTCTCATCTACAAGTGACCTCACATCTCTTAAACTTTACTATATTCCTGAAGATGGGTACATCTCACCTGAAACAATGGCCACATCGTTGTCTGCGCTGCCAAAGCTCAAACGCCTTTACATCCACTTCAAATACACGACACTTCATCGGCCTCATTCCGAACGAGGAAACCAAGCCCCGACTCGGTTTGTTCTCCCCGCCCTCACAAGACTGTACTTTCAAGGTGTGAGCGAGTACTTGGAAGTCCTCGCGGCCCGGTTCGATGCCCCGCTGCTCGATGACCTCATCATAGTCTTTTTCAATCAGCGTGTCTTTTCCACTCAGGTTGTCTTTGACATCCCGCAAACTGCTCGGTTCTTTAGTTGTCACCTGGACTCATTCAAGGAATACTGCCTAACCTTGACATTTCAGTGGCAGGACTCCGCCTTGATCGCCTTTCCCGCCAATACAACGCATGATTCTGTATATTTTCCATGTCGCGCGTGGAAAATTGTATGCGAAGATATGGTTCGTCAAGTCATTTATGTAGCACAGATATGCGGCCAGATTCCACCCTTCCACTCCGGCGTAAAGTCACTCATCATCAAGTGCAACAGCTCCATCGACATCATCGAAGATCCCACGCTCTGGCTCCAACTTTTTCACTCTTTCCCCTCTCTCCAGAGTCTTCAAATACCCGTCGTGCTAGAGCCGTCCATCGGATCTGCATTAGAAAGGGCCACGGAAGGATCACCGGCAGCTGCTGAAGTATTACCCTTTCTACACAGCCTTTCCATTGCGGGGAAAACGTGGGGTGAAGCTGTGCAAGAACCCATCCAATCATTCGTTGCGATCCGCCAGCGCTCTGGTCGTCCTGTAGCTGTCTCTCCCATTCAAAGTAAGTAATTAGGGTCCACCGCACCTGCTCTTCAAGTCGTCCGGGTATCTTCCATGTCCTGACTGTGATCTTGGACCGCCGCGCCTGTGCCTCGGATCTTATGTTCCTCTTTATCGTAGATTTTGTCGTTTCTCTTTTGTACCAGTAATAGCCTTGTGCCCTGCTTCGTTTCTGATTCTCTGATACCTGCTACGTACATCAACCTCCTATAGCTACGAACTTGAAATGTCACACAGTATTCAAAGTTGAGGAACGAGGGAAAGACTCGCAGCTCCGCACCCTCCACGGCACGATGATCCGCTGACCAGCTTGAGCCTTCGCTCTCCTTTCCCATCGCTCCAGTCGATATCCCACACCCAGCGAGCGCGTCCTATAGCGGATAGCGACGCCGCCACCATGTGCCAGCGCAGGCATCGCACGCTCTCTGTTCCCGACTGTACCAACATTACTCGCAGTGAGTCCCACCGCGCCTCGAGGATGTTAGCGCGCTGGTACCTGCCTTCCGAGATACCCGAGGTTGCTTAAGGGCTGAGGCGAGGTCAACGTTGGTCAGTTTCCATTCGAAACGCTCTTGGGAGTGATGGCCGAGCGGAAAAGCGACCAGGAATACATCGCCTTGGACAGGGTCTTGAGAAGGATGTGGTGATAAGTTAATTTGGCATAGCCAGAAGGGTGGGGAAGAAGGACGATGGGGAGACAGGAGGCGCGGCCGATGGTTCTCGTGGTGAAAATAGAATGATGGTATATGTTGTTTGCATTAAGGATGAGAAGTATTTCGTGCAATAGGGTCAGATCCAGTGACTCTGGGTAGCTAGGTGCTCGTCAACAATGCAGTCCGAGAAGGCGTGGACAAATCTCACCCAAAATGAGGGAATTCCGGAGTCCAAACTCTGTGGACACCGTGCATGGGATGAATGACAACATTGGAAAACAAAATGAGTTTACGTGCCTTTTCCATCGCTTCTACCGTGACATCCCTAGCTCGACGACGCATCCTCTTCTGCTGGGAGGGAAGTCACGGCCGTGGCAACAGGCGGGTGCTCAGTCCAACGGATTCGCTCTCGCGAGGTAGCGTTCCATATCGTCTCGCTCGACGCGCCAACATTTCCCACTTCCTGGAAAGCAACGCAATATCCACGCCAGACTTTCGTACAAAGATGCGCAGGGCAACCATCTTCTTGGCCTCGGACTTGACAGTCGTCGCCAACCCGGACGCCGACACGGTCGATTCCGGAGGAGGGAAGGTTATTCAAATCTAGTGGATGCAAACGACGAGCTACAGATAATATTTTCCGACGCGATCTGCTTCTCGGAAACACCGGCCTGGTCCAGGTTCCCTGGAATGACGCGTTCCTCTTGTGGCATAGTCGCGCTAGTGGTTGGGCTCCTATCCGAATCTGGAGACATCAGACGAATCGGACGCGACCTCAATGATGCACAGACCTTCGCCAACCTTGGTTACCTGTCCTTTCTTGCACTAGGATTTCCATGAGAGTGCCTGCACACGAACGAGTGACCTCCATGCTGGCGTTGTGAAAATGCATCGCGCGAGGCTCATTGAACAGGTTGAAAAGAGTGACCAGTCGCCAAAGTTACTCGCCAAATAAGGTCCGAGCCGAGCTCCTGTCCCAGATGGCCACGACGGCTAGGGTGAATCGAGATGGTGCTCTGTTCAATTGAACACTGTCCACGTGGTCAATGCCACACGCGTGACCTTCAATCAGTGCTCGGGCCGATGAAACCGGCCAGCAACAGGAGAACACCACGACTAGCAGTATGGGCTCAAACAGAACAAGTGTTGTTGCGCGTCAACGGAAGAATTTGCTAATTCAGCGACAACAAAGTAGGACTCATCAGAAAAAACCATATCGATTACTGACTCTGAGTTGTGGGTGTAGGCCAGGTGTTCCAACGAGTAACAATAGGATCTCTCCCAGATGATGTCCTCCTCGATGTATTCGATTTTTGTCAAGTTGCCATTGACGAAGACAGACTTTTACTTTTATTTTCATGGAATTGGGAGAAGCTAGTGCACGTATGCCGAAGATGGCGATACATCATTTTTGAATCACCAATCCGTCTCAATCTGGAGCTTCTTTGCACGGAGAAATCACCCGTGAGGAAGTTGTTGGATGTCTGGCCGCCATTTCCTCTCGTCATCAAATTCACCTTCGAGTATTCGCATATACCATGGTGGAAGGACCCCGACGATTCCATCGGCTCCGAGTCTATGGACAACCTTGTTGCTGCATTGGAGCATCGTGATCGAGTACGTGAGATTCAAGTTTTTGTCGTCGATACACCGGATCGTCTATGTGAAAAAATTGTCACAGAAATGAAGAAACCATTTCCAGCATTGAGATCTTTTTCATTTCAATCACCTGATGAGATTCTCTTAGACTCGGAGCTAGATACGCTCTTGAATGGATCCGCCCCGTGTCTACGTGATCTCACTCTTTTGGGAATCTCATTTCCGTCATTGCCACGACTCCTCTCGTCTACAAGCGACCTCACATCTCTTTATCTTTACGATACTCCTGAATTTGGGTACATCCCACCCGAGACGATGGCCACATCCTTGTCTTCGCTTCCAAAGCTCGAATACTTTGGCATCAATTTCAAATCCATGAGACTACACCCCGACCGGGCCATACCCGTACAGACTCGGTCTGTTCTTCCTGCCCTCACAAGGCTGGAATTTAATGGTGTGAGCGAGTACTTTGAAACCCTCGCAGCCCGATTTGATGCCCCATTACTACTCGATAAATTCGCGTTAACGTTCTTCGATCAGCCTGTCTTTGACATCCCCCAATCCGTTCGGTTCTTTAGTAGTTACCTGGACTCAATCAAGGAATACAATCTAACCTTGACATTCCACTGTCGGGACTCCGCCTTGATCACCTTTCGCTCCGAGACAACGGATCATTCTGGATACTTTCCATGTTACGCGTGGAGGATTGAATGCAATGGTATGATTCGTCAAATCGTTCATGTAGCACAGATATGCGGCCAGATTCCGGCCTTCCGCTCTGGCGTCAAGTCTCTCGTCATTAAGTGGGGCAGCCTCTGGCATGACATCGATGATCCCACGCTCTGGCTCCAACTTTTTCACTCTTTCCCCTCTCTCCAGAGTCTTCAAATACCTGTCGTGCTAGAGCCGTCCATCGGATCTGCATTAGAAAGGCCCACGGAGGGATCACCGGGAGCTACTGAAGTATTCCCCTCGCTACACAGCCTTTCCGTTGTGGGGCGTGCGCACAGCAAGGTCGTTGTGCAAGAACCTATCCAATCATTCGTTGCGATCCGCCAGCGCTCTGGTCGCCCTGTAGCTCTCTCTCGCATTTGAGAATTCGATTGAGAACATCGTCGTCATCAAGGTCCACCTCACCTGCTCTCGTATACTTCTTTCCACCCGATCCCTGTCCTGCTTCTACTTCCTTCGGCCACGTATGTCTCGACTCGGTTCTATCATAGATTTTCTCGTGTCCTGCTTCCTTTCTGATCCCCTGATATCTACTACGTTGATAGCATCACATTTGCATTTTGTACTGAATGCGCTACCACGTACATCAACCACCTATAGTTAAAACTAGCTAGAATTTGCAATGTCACACGGTATTCAAAGATTGTGAGTTGAGGAGCGAAGGGACGACTCGGACTAGGTAGCGGTATGGAGGAAAGTCAGATCCAGTGACGTTGCGTAGCTAGGCGCTCGTCAGGAAGCTTGAATGCCGCGGCAGCCCTCCCAACCCACTGAGCCTACTCCCATCCCTCAAATGATGCCCCGACAACAGCGAGTACGAGTGGACAACAAAAGTATGTCTCTGGTCACTTTTCGACAACTATTAGTACCGATTTCATCTCCAGAAGCGCTACCTCATCACTCCAATCCAGACGGGGTCCGCGTTCCCTCCTCCCCCATTGTTTATTGTATCCGATCCGGTGGTGCGCAGCTAGCGCCGCGGTGTGACGCGGAGGAGTCCTCCGACGTCGCGCCGCGGCGCTAGCTGCGCACCACCGTGACTCAGACTACTACTGAAGGATACCGCCAGCCAAGAACGCTTCTCCTTCTCCCCACTCTCAACTACTTTTTTTTTTCGTGGTCTGGATGCCGCCCTTCTCATGTTCGCCGTCAATCAGCCTGAGACACTGCATATCCTCACCCGATGATGGTCCGAATTTCGTACCTGCGTACCGCTCGCAGATGAAGACAAGGAAGAATACTGCCTCGTGGTAGTTGGAAATAAGACCGACCTCATTTCCGATTCGGATAAGGCTACTACTATTATGGAAGAGGATGCCTTGCGCCTCGTCGACAAGCTCGTTCCGCCTTCGGATACGCGATCCACCAGCAGTCGGGCAAAGCCAGTGGATGAGAGAGACTGGTTACCCTCCCGCGTCGTCAATGGATTCGACGACGACGAATTGTGCGTACATTCATCTCAGTCAGAGGGTATCATTCTCTTGGACGAGACCAGCTCCCGCAGCGGCTGGTACCTATGCTACCCCCAGACGCCGCCGACGCTGTGATCCCGAAGCCGACATGGATACCTCAGTTCTGCACCATCATGATCCACCCCGAGTCGATCGACCTCGCTTCGCATCACCCACAAATGCACATCCAAATGCTACTCGCGCAATTTCTAACTGAGCCTCGCACGCACGGCACACTCGGCTCCACACACACACGGGCTTCAACTCCTTCCATACACCCGCTTTCTTCCTTTTCCGATGGCACCCATGCCGAGCCATTCGAATTCGCGTTCTCCTCCCCACTTCTCGCGTTCTCGCTCCCCCTTCGTCCTCCTCTCCGTTGTTACACGCTCATAGCGGACCCCGGACGACTCGGGAGACGTTCGTACTCGTCACCGACGATATTGATATCCGCCACACGCACGATCACTGCCTGCGCGATAAACCACGACGTGCCCTAGCACGAGCCATGCCACCTCGTACCCCGCGAGGACCCAAGTTATTCTTCACTTCTGTTTGCCTATATCGCAGTGTCATCACGTGCTGTGAATGGGAGGAGATGCGGGAAGAGCCGCTGAATGGGGTGAGGAACAGCAGTACGGTCGGTCGTGATCAAGATTCTTCCTGAGGGCTGTCGATACTTTTTCCTAGGTTGGAACGTTGGTGCCGTGTATATGGATATTGTGCACTTCCTAACAGATGGAGTCGCGGTTGTATAAGAAATGGAATAATTAGGTTAATAGCTTCCTACTTACAGTACTACTTATCCTTGACGTGTTGACAGCCTGTGTCTCACTGCCTCTGCTTCACTTGCAAGGTATTGGCCGGCCGTTCCTAATCGATGAGTCCCAAGTTCGTGAGCTCGTCGCAGACTGTACTTCTGCATTACATATCCGCCATGACAGTGAAACGGGGAATGTGCGGTAAATCGGGACGCGCTGGAAGCAATAATGCGGCACAGCTGATAGCATACAAGAGGAGAGACGGAACTACACAGAAAGTCATGGCCAATACTTTGCGCGTGCACCATGATAGCTACTAGTACCTGCCATCCCTCGTTCCAGTCCTGTAAATGTAAGGACCGCGTTTTCTTCGTCGCATGTGTTGTGGAATATTAAGTGCAGACTTGAGAAACAACAACAACATACATTTGGAATGCATATACGGGGAGCATGCCAAGGAGGGGGACACCATAGCACAAAAGGGTAAGCTAGGACGAGGTGCAAGTCAGGAACGAAACTGAAATAGACTAACTCGGTGGGACAAGGAACATCGAACGGCAAAGAAAAGTAGTGGAAGGAAAGGAGAACAGGTCGCGACCTAATATAGAAGGTGATTCGACGCATGGTATGTAGTCTGAGACAGGAGATGACAAAGAGATAAACGACACAGAGGGGCCAGAGCAAACGCAACACATGCCAGTGCAATATAGCACTGAGCCGAGGCATACATGGTGGTGTGACCGAGGTGGCATTGTGGAGTACGGGACGAGAACAGATGGTAGAAGGAGAAAGAAGGAAAGGCAACGAGGGGGAAGAGGCTATGCGAAAGACTCCAAGGACGATGACTGCGCTGGTGTCCTTACTCGCTGCGGCGAAAGACGGCTACAGGACGACCGCTATGCTGGCGGGCTGCGACAAATGATTGTATGCCTTGTGCCGCAGCTCCAAAGGGATTTGGGTTATGATATGAAACCAAGACGGAAAGGCTGTGTAGCGAGGGGAAGACTTTGGCGGCTGATTCTCCTGTGAGCCCTTCTAACGCAGCTGCGATGGAATGCTCTAGCATGCAGGGTATGTGAAGACTCTGGACAGAGGGAAATGAGTGAAAGAGTTGGAGCCATACCGTCGGATCTATATCGATTTCTGGTAGGTCGTCGTACCAAAGGCAGTATTCGATGACGAGAGATTCCACGCTAGAGCGGAAGGACAGAATCTGGCTGCATATCTGTGCCATTGAAAATACTTGCCAATCTAAAGGGTCGCACATGATATGCCACGAGCAACTCTGATCCATCACCCTTGCGGGTTCCTTGGGCGGCATATCAGATGGAAAGAAGACAGCATCGAAGGAGGGCGCGAAAGAATACGAATTAATGCTCAAGGTTAGACTGGATGTCTTGAATGAGTCCGGGTGACCAAAGAACCGAATAGTTTGGGGAATATCAAACACAAGTTGATTGAAGAAGACTATCTTGAGGCGATCGAATCGGAGTAGAGGTGCATCGATTCGGGCCACGAGAACTTCCAGGTACTCGCTAACCCCTTGAAAATGCAACCCAGTGAGAGCGGGGAGAACAGACCGGGTCTGTGGCGGGACAGATCGGTTTCTTCGTTTGGGATCAGGCGTCGGAGATCGGAATTCGATGCTGAGGTATTCGAGCCTCATCAACACGGAAAGGGATGTGGCCATTCTCTCGGGTGGGATGTACCCAGAATTAGGTATGTTGAAAAGACGAAGAGATGTGAGGTCTCTTGTAGACAAGAGGAGTCGTGGAAGCGACGGAAATGAGATTGAGGACAAGGTGAGATGTTGTAAACGCGAGGCAGATCCATTCAAGAATGT
This sequence comes from Lactifluus pinguis, assembly GCA_003313945.1. Lineage (NCBI taxonomy): Eukaryota > Fungi > Basidiomycota > Agaricomycetes > Russulales > Russulaceae > Lactifluus > Lactifluus pinguis. Next base: position 1,840 of record QLPA01002743.1, on the reverse strand, counting down.
GTTGGGAAGAGGTAATGCATGAAAATGTGACCAAAGCGAAAGATCTGTCAATTCCGGAATTGGCTCCTGCATCACCTTCACAATTTGTTCCCATAAACAATTGCGGGCCGATGGATGACAGGGGAAGATAGTGATGTCGAGTTCTTGTAGCCGATCACGTTGCTCGAGTGCGGCCATAATGTTGTCATATTCGCCCTCCCAGTCGCCCGGGTATTCCTCGATTACTAGCGCGAGTGGAAATGTTGGCCAAATATCGAGCAGTTTCCTCACTGGCGTATCTGGTGTGCATAAAAGTTGCAATTTGAGACGGAGTGGTGATGAAAAAATCACGAATCGCCATCTTCGGCATACATGCACCAGCTCGAGCCAATTTGAAGACCATTCATTACGATTTCCAGTGAAGACTTGATAGAATATTTCGAGCAGGACGTCGTCTGGGAGCGATCCGATGGGCACTCGTTGGAGCACGTGACCTGCGTGATTCAACTAAGCAATCGTTTGCAGTGGTCCTAGACGAGCCATACCTGGTTCTAACTGAATAAACATTTCCTTGCGGCGACGTGCTACTCGCTTTGCTCTATTCGAGCCTATAGAGCTGCCATCCGTCGGCATCAAATAGGTTCTAGGGAATGGCCAGAGTCCGATAATATGTTCTGGTTGGGAAAAGGAGTCAGTGGTCCGGATTCGAGCCTGAGGCCTGAGTGCAGGTTGACGAGTTACCTACCACTTTTGTAATAGTGACTTGGATGGATATAGCCGTGCTCAGTGGGATCCATTGACAGGAACACCAGCGGTTTAGTAGATAGTGGCTGAGAGATGGGTATATCGCGAGAGAGCCGCATGCCTAGTACTTGAGTTACCCTGTTGTACACGCGGTACACACGCGGTATCCGACAGGCTTCCACTGGAAAGGTCGGTCACAATTGGCTATGTCAAATGGCTGTGTTGGTTGGGACTCGCCGAGGCGCATTGGGTGGACCGCTCTGAGGCTGTCACGCGATAACGTGTCAATCGCAGGGATTCGAAGAAACGAACGCAGACCAGCCTGAGTTTGCACATTACGAACTGTCATCGATGTCATTCTGGAGAATTCATTCCGGCTAAACAAAATAAAGTGATACTATATTAGTTTCCCGTGCGCGCCAAGTATCCGATCCGCCGTGGGAAGAGGATCCTGTGCGGTACAGGTGGGGGCGGAATGCTGAGGGGACATTTCCGTCGCGTAATCGATACTGTAGCGTATCTGAGTCCACGTGACTGCTCGGTCCAACGACACAATAAAAATTCGCGACTCGCTTATCGGGTGTCGCGGGGGGTTAGTAGTCAGGGTGGGAAGCTCAGTCATGGCTCGTGGTGCGTACTATGCTGGTCCGCACACCCTTGCGTGTATTCATCGCAGCGCTCGGGCCGAGGAAGCCGGCCAGGGCCAGGGACAAACGGTTTTGGCACCGCCTCTTTGATGCAGAAATGGATGACCTTTCCATAGGCTCACACAGCAAGAACGTCGTTGCACTTCAACGGAAGGAATTCCTGATTCAACAAGAGCCAAGTAAGAGTCATCAAGGACAACCATGTTGATCGCTTAGTTCTGTTGTACCCGTATAGGCCAGGTGTTCCGGAGAGCAACAATCGGATCTCTCCCAGACAACGTCCTCATAGAGATATTCGATTTTTATCAAGTTGTCATCAGCGAAGACATCTTCAATGAGCGTCCATGGGATTGGGAGAAGCTGGTGCACGTATGCCGAAGATGGCGATACATCATTTTTGAATCACCCATCCGTCTCAATCTACACCTTTTTTGCACGGAGACATCGCCCGTGAGGAAGTTGTTGGATGT
>QLPA01002728.1:0-16848 GCA_003313945.1 Lactifluus pinguis | reverse complement strand
CTGGACGAAACCCGCAAGCTGCGGCTCACGGGGGACATGACCGAGCTCGAATTCACACTCGGGGCCTTTCTTTCCGTAGAGGGTGGCGGCAAGAGTAAATGTGGCAGTAGTGGCTTCGACGCCGCCGCTGCCGGTTCGGAGTATCGCGCCCTTCGCGCGTTGCGGCCCTTACTCTTCCTCGACACCGCGCATCTCGCAGAACTTGATAGCCCCACGACAACGGGACTGCCCCCGCTCGTGGTGCTGCACCACATACTCGTGCGCGCTCCGATACCATTACCGCATACGTTGCACGGGTGGCAGGCAGCCGAATACGTACGATGGGTCGAAGAACATTCGGAGGAAGAGGCGCTGACGCTCATCGAAGGTGGCCTCACGCATTGGGAAAAGACGTGCGAGTTAGAGGGTAGCGACCCGGCGGACACGTACCTGTCGCTGGCAAGGAGTGTGCTCGCAAACGCCAAGGCGTAGCCGCGTCTTTCTAAAAAGAGGCATTCTCTCCGTCCTTTTGTAGGTAAACACCTTTTCCCTTAGAGTCTATCGACGCCAGGGGAACTACTACTACTAGGGCTGCTCACTACTCTATTTTATTATGGTAAGTTGGTTTTACTAGAATGCGTATTTGTATCGTCAGATTTATACTCATCGCGAGCGGTATTATCCCCATATCCACAAAACCAGTACTACGATACTCGTAAACTCTGTCCCTCAATCATTCGTCAAAAGTCCCTGTCCTTCCATCTGGCCCCGGCTCTACGCGGGTAGTGCTTGCGGTCTACCTTTTTTGAGTACCTGCCGTGTCCTTTGTTCCTTGCGTGTTCAGGCCATTCGGGCTTGAACTTGCCTGAACTTTCACTCTTTGTCCCATTGACTCCGATAGAAAGAAAAGTCTTCGTGCAGCTTGCGGTTTATGATACTCACGTGAGTCGATGATCGTTCCCGGCAATCCCCGACCCATGTACACCCCAAGCGCACCTCAACCGTGGACACTCAAGACAAAGGGTTAACTACGTTAACTAGCGATCACTAAGCTTCTTTCTTTTAAAACGACGCAGCGCCACATTCATTATCATAATAAAGGGGAAAATCATAAAGGTGTGAATCGATACAAAGATGACATGAAGTATAACTTTATTTTATCTGATCAAAGAGACGACCACATATTCTGAGCACTCTTTGTCCGAAGACACTAGGGAGAGCGAGCATTTATCACCGAGGCAAGTAGCAAAGGAACACGCTGCTGTCCCACGCTGCAATCGCGTCACAGCTCCTCATGACGAGCATGAGCGCTGCGGTATGGAGAATAAGACATCGGAATGATGGGTTCCGCCAGTCTAGCCTAAGAACGGAGTGTAAAATATCACAAAATGGACCCTTCGGCACCCATGAGTCGCCGCAAGATTTGGGTGTCCGTGAGAGGATATGGCATATATGGATGAGGATAAAAGCGCGAGGCGCGTGGACGGACAGCGATAGCGAAGCCGGGATTGAGGCTTGCGATCAAACCACGAGGTCACGCCATGACGGCAACGTCCACGGGGCGGAAAGCACGACGGAGCCTGTTTGTCTGAGTCGAGTCTCGGAACGCCACCGCGATCAATGTGACGCGTTGACGCACGGGACACGAGATCATGACACACACGAGGATAGACATCGGCCAAGTCAGGGGGCCTTTACCTGCACTCGTCAACCATATCACACCTGTAGACAACATTGGCTGAAGTGGGCTCCATGTTCCGTGCACCTGCCGTGAAAGCACATCCCATCTTCAAGGGTTGGCCGTGTTGTGGCTTTTTTCGTGCTTGAACTTAGGAAGTCTTCATGCCAACGGCGGCTATGAACAGCAATGGCAGCGGGACATTCTCGGGCGTGAGAGGGGGCCCTAAGATATGCAGCAAGTCTGCTTGGTTTCCTTGAACAGAGAGAGAGGAGTGTGGCCGTGGTTTGTCATGTCCGAGTCGCAGGACGTCCCGTGACCACGTGGCTGTATGGCGTGCCCCTGTGACACTCGTCTCATCAAACCACCACATGCTTCGCTCTAAAGCTGCCAAGCAGTGGAATCCTGATGCCTTCGAGAGAGGTATAATTGACTTGTTTGCTCAACTTCTTGTTCTTTCAGAGCATTCTGCTGAACATCTTCGTTCACTCCCCTTTCCTGATGTAAAGCAATTGTGGACACACATCCAGGCAGATTTCCAGAACAACCCTGGCAATTATCCATCTGTAATGGCAAATATGAATGATATAGAAGGGAGAAACAGTTTTCAGAAGAAATGGGAAGCCATTTGTTTCCCTAAGCAGCCACCTTGCAGCCCTGAACAGTGTGTTCTATCCATACCAGCCACCTTGGCAACATGTTTAATAACATGATATCCAAGGCATATCTCAATTATTTTGGCAGCTCAAGCTGCCTTGCAAAGCCTAATGAACCAGGATCTGAGTGGCCATCCATTCAAAGGAGAGATTAGCTATAGAGCTGGCCGGGAAGTGTGAGTTGGATCTAGCACTTTTCCTTCCAAAACCACTGTTTGATGCTTGCTTTAGATCCAAAGCACTTGGAAACCAGAAAGCTTATGATGCTGCTGATCAATTTGACCACAACATGCATTACAAACCAATTCATCTTCTTGATAAGACAATTCATTGTCAGGATGGACCATTAGGTCATATCACAGAGTACACTGTTGTTGATGGTGGTACTAGTGTGGTCAGTGGTGATTATTTTGTGTTGCAGGATGTGCAGGGTGTGAAGAGGCATGTTTCAGCTGATGAGTTGCACAATATGAGAGTTGAGTTGGTTGACTTAACTTGACTAGGGTTTCTTCACAATGAATCATTGTTTGTGTACAGAATTTGCAGATCCATTAACTAGGCTGCCACTGGCAGGTCACCTCATTTACCTGCACATCAACCACTCAGTCTGCCAAACCACAACACCTGTCACAATTTGCTGTGAGGCTGAACAAGTTGATGTCAGTCTCAGTTGGAGATCTTCCTCTGCACCTGCATCATCATTGAAGTTTGAGAAAATGAAAATATTGCTTTTGCCCCTTTTCCAAAATTATGATGTGTTAACTTCTACATTATGGCTTTCTCATTTCTTTTCAAAACAAAGAAAAAGGGATGTGGAGCCTAAGGTGTTTGGATTGATCATGATTGAAATGGCTTGAAGTTTAAAATAACAAACAGGGAGAAGACTTGCCTGCCTGCCAGTGACGATGACAATGACCAGAGTACAAGCATACAATTTGGTTGGGCAAGACAACAACTGGACAAGGACGCAAAGTTTGAAAAGGACGACATATCATACTATTAAGATACGTTTCGATAATAAACTGTCGCCCAATCTGGTCCATGCATAAACTTGGAAAAGTCAAGCCGGGTCACATGTCCACCTCCACCTGCAGCCCAGACAGTGTAAGATCTATGAAGACACCCCCGGTGAAGAGCAGGAATCCATAACAGAAGTTCTCCATCTTTCCCACATATCCAACCATCACTATTAATTATGGCTTGGTTCACAAGATGACCATTCTGGCTTGGAATATCTTCTGCTGTGACGTTCTCCATACGAATTACGCCATCGCCCGAGGCTGAGACAGTGTGCTGACCGTCCAGTGAGAATGCAACTGATAAGACAGAAGAGTTGTGTCCAGTAAATGGGCTTGCCACCACTTCTCCCGTTGCGGCATCCCACACACGAACCGTGTGATCGTACGAGGCCGATGCGATGCGATGCCCGTCCGGGGAGAATGCAACAGATTTGACCGATTCCGTGTGTCCAATAAACGGGCCTGCTACGACCTCTCCAGTTGCGGCATCCCACACGCAAATCGTGCAATCGGCCGATGCTGATGCGATGCGATTCCCGTCAGGCGAGAATGCGACAGAGGACACGAGATTGGTGTGTCCAGTAAACGGTCTCCCCCGTCGTTGCATCCCATACCCGAATTGTGTGATCTCCCGAGGCCGATGCGATGCGATGCCCATCAGAGGAGAATGCAACGGAGAAGACCGCATCCGTGTGTCCCATAAATGAGTCTGCTACAATCTCACCTGTTGCGGCATCACACACGCAAATCTTGTGATAGCTGCCCGAGGCACATGCAATGCGCTTTCCATCCGGCGAGAATGCAACAGAGAATACATACCACCTCTGTACGTTAAATGGGCCTGCTACGGCCTCTCCTGTTGTGGCATCCCACACACGGATCGTGTTATCGGTCGAGCCCGATGCGATGCGATGGCCATCCGGGGAAAATGCAACGGACCAGACGCTAGCGGTGTGTCCAGTAAATGGGCCCACTACAACCTCTCCTGTTGTGGCGTCCCACACGCAAATAGTATTATCGTTCGAGGCCGATGCAATGCGCTGTCCGTCTGGCGAGAGTGCAACGTCGTTGACCGAAGTGACGTGTCCAATAGATGGGCCCATTACGGCCTCTCCTGCTACAGCATCCCACAAACGAATCGTGAAATCAAATGAGGACGATGCGACGTGCTGCCCATCTGGAGAGAACGCAACAGACTCGACTCCACGGGTGTGGCCAGAAAATGGCCCCGCCACGACCTCCCCAGTTATGGCATCCCACACGCGAATCGTCTGATCCAATGAACCCAATGCAATGCGCTGCCCGTCTAGAGAGAATACAACGGAGTGGACCCGATCCGTGTGTGCAGTAAATGGGCCCGCTACAACCTCTCCTGTTGCGACATTCCACATACGAATCGTGTGATCCCGTGAGGCCGATGCTATGCGCTGTCCATCTGGCGAGAATGCAACAGATTCGACCGAATCAGTGTGTCCAATAAATGGGCCTGCTACGGACTCTCCTGTTGCAGCATCCCACACGCGAATCGTCTTATCAATCGAGCCCGACGCGATGCGCCGTCCATCCGGCGAGAATGCAACAGAGTTGACCCCACGGTCATGTGCCCCGATCGTCATTTTCAAACTTGGCCAATGGGACAACTGTCCATATTCCAAGGACAGCGTGCGAGGAAACAGGGGATGGTAATGATTGAGGATGAGAGAGGAACTTGGTGCGAAAGGGAGGGCAGAAACGTAGATATGTGGAGCGCTTCTTGCCACTGCCATTCCGAAATACCGCACAAACTCGGCCGCATCATGAACCATTGCCAAAAGATTCTTGACCTTCGTTTGCGAACTCTATTGTGATTTACACAAAACCTCAGCATATTTCATATTGAATTAGAGGGTGTACTTACATCCTGTGGCAACCATTTCAACAGATTTGACAACGCTCGCAGACCAACGGCCACACTACTCTTCAAGCTGAGCACTTCCAACCAAAACAAAAACTTCGTCTCAAAGAGTAATTCAAATTTCGTGAAGAGGTCCTCCTCGAAAGCAACATGCTCTATATGATTGGCCCAGAAAACGCAAGCATACGATAGTGCAGGTGAAATATGTTTGGCGATTCGAGAGTCAAGGTCCGGGACATCGCGGTTCGCAAGATAGGATGACTCGAGTTCGCAAATGTTGAATTTGAGATTATTGAGCATTAAACCAAGGCAGGAATGTGCCAATTGTTGATGAGCATGCCCAAGATCCACATAAAACACATTGCTGGTCTTGTCAGTCAGAAAGTCGCGGAATGAGGTATGGAGAGGAATGATGGGACGCGTGTGATCAGACGAAGTTACGTTACTCAGCAAAGAGCCGAGGTGATGAAGGATGTGAAGAACAAGAACCGGATCAGAATCCTCGGGGTCATTAACAGGTGCATGCCACCGCAGAGCCATCAACGATTCAATCGAGAGGGGCTCGATTGCAGCAAAAAGCTGTCCCATGATCGTCCGAAATAGAGTCTGTGCTTCATCCGACTTGAGGTATTCTTTAAGGACTTCTTCGTACAAGTTATCCAAAAGACCTTCTCCGTTACGGCCTCGAGAATGTCCCAACAGGCGCTGTACGCACTTTTTTATGGTAAGGCCGATACTAGCGGGGCTATTTATGAAACCGCAGGCAACGGTTGCCCATTGAAATACGCCCTCTGCGGCCTTTGCTAGTTCGACACCATAGACTTCGTACACGTCCGGAGGGAGCACCTTCTGAAGATACAGGCCAATATCTTGTTCTGTCTTCGAGGCCAGCTCGGCATCGTCCATGTGGAGGGTATGGAAGGATGTCGCGTTGGTAAACGCACGTTCGATACCATTCTCTGGCCTTGCGGTGATGAGTACGCGAAATGATGATGGAAGGTCTGCCAGGCGCTGCGCAAGAAATGTGTGTAATCCGACATTGCCAACTGCATCTCCGCTCTCATCTAACGCGTCGATGACGACCAGGATTGGAGTAGGAAGTGATATGCTCCGGAGCGGTTCAACGAGACGTTCAAAGAGTGTACGATAGTCTCGGCTCCCGCGAAGAGACGAATTATCCTTAACAATCCTTCCAAGCTCTCGTTTGAATGCACAGTGACGATCGGAGAGATCGCGCGCAAGTGTCGTGAAGAGCTGGTAAGCATCGGATTTGGAACCCTCCTTGCGCAAGAAGGTGAAGTAAGAGCCGAGACACTTTTCGTCGTGGAGACGTGCGACTTCATGTGCAATGGATGACTTTCCTGTGCCTGCCTGCCCGAGAAGAACAAGCCCGCATTTAGAATTCGGATTCTCAACCCAATTGAGGATATGGTCCAAGAAGTCTTTGCGTGTGCCCGGAAGACAGCGTTTTTCATCGCCGAATCGCCAGCCTCCTTTGTGAGGCAATTCTCGGATTTTGGCGTCCAATTCTGTGTGATATTTATCAGATGGACGATTCAGAGATCTGTAATTACATAACACACCAGCGTCTAGCACAGCAACCTTGGTGAGGACAGCAACATGGGCAAGGAAATTGTCTCGCAGCCGGAGAAGGTTGGTGCGGTAGTCTTCGATTTTTTCATCAACTCGGCCGACGATATTCTTCAAAGTCCGCTTTCCTGGGATCATGTTAATATAATGAATAACCAACGAGCGAAATTAAGACGACGTACCCACTTCACAATCTTTCGCATACGATACGATAAATTCGGCACATTCGGAGACACATTCCAGCATCTCATCCAGGATTATTGCCTGGGTAGACCCTGGCTCCATGTTCCTCAAAACTTCTGCTTCCTTTGCAATTTCAAATGCATCCCGTATTGCCTTGAGTAGTGATCGGACATTGTCGTCGCGTTCAAACTGGTGTAGCAAAGTCTGGTGACGAGGCGAAACGAGGGTGAATGTTCCATGTCATACCGCCCGACAAGGTAAGGAGACGCACCTCAGGGATCATCGAGAGCAGTTCCCAAGCTGACTTTGCATGAGGGAGAATCTCAAGAGCGGAAATTATCTCAGCGAAGAATAGACAAAATCGGTGTTACACATACCTTTACGACTGGACCGACATGGTCCATCACCTGTTTGATGATGTCAACGGCACGCTTCCACGTTTTTACGGTATCCATAGCATCCTCAGCGGAATCGAGCCTATAGGACATCTCCTTCTGACCGCCCATTACTGGTCTCACGGGAGTTCCACCGCCAATGAGAAGGTCACCGGTTCTGGATGAAGGAGATAACGGAACGTTGACTTCCGTGGATTGCATGATCTCGCTGTTGGATTGGACAATAGGGCATATAGCACCTCCTTCAGCATCAAGGCCGGCCGCTGTAGGGTTCTGGGTGTTGACTGCCACAGCAGCCAGGGAGGGACTCGCATCCGGTGACATGACGATCGTTAAGGAGAGTGTGACCGGCTCCGTTGAATTCCCAGTATGTCCGTCAGCACTGCTAAAAATGATATCGATTTCTACGCATATGACGCTCAGTCAAACGCTCCAGTAAGAATTCCGGGTAAGAGACGAACCGCGTCCAGGTTCACAAGCCATCTCCTGCCTCCCAACAAGGATGTCTTTCTGGGTGGTCATTTCCGCATAAAGAGATACTATGATGCGGAAAAGTGGTCGTTCGGCGTTGCAAGTAACTTAGTTGTATAGGGGGAAAAGAATATGAGATTTCCCACAATATGTCCATGCTTTCGTCCCATTCCACGCGTTGGGCTACGCTCCGTACGGATCGTGTACGCCATATTCTCTCCCCACAGGTAACAGTAGCATAGAAGCGCCTTTTTTTCCCTAGTAGGGTCTTGAGACGGGGAAGATTGTGCGCCCGAAGGACTGACAGGGGAGCGAAAATTGGTACTCATCAGAGCTGGATCGTAAGGATACGTACCAGTGACCTGGAATGCAAGCAGGGTTGATTGCGTTTCAGTGACCTGAGCCCTGCTCATGGATCCAACTCCAGAGTGTTGAGGTGCTTGAGGACTTTGTCTGTGGTAATGATTAGCAGCGGGAGACGTCGGAAAGGAGTGCGTTTGGCATACGATTCTGAGTTGGAGGCCATCTGAATGTGTATGTGTTTGATATGCGACTGAAAAAAAAATGCGAGTGAGGCTTGTTGGCTGAATAAGTTTACTTAATTTAAATCAATATTTATTATTATTAATTTCTATCGACCAGGATAAATTTACTGAAATCCAGATGTTGGACTCCCATACTATATTTTTTTTTTTTTTTTTGAATTGGAGTTTATTGTCCCCGTGTAAACTATGACAAGACAGTACTCTACAATATATCTCTGAGAAGCACAGATCATTTATACATACGAGCAAATCAGAAGGCTTAATAGGTAGGAGTCATTGGGCGGTATTGGTAGTGAAGGAGAGGAAGAGAAGGTATACCTCCCATACTATATTGGATCAGTCCATTGTCAGGATCACTCAGTCGTCACTTTTTTTTATTTTTCGAATACCTCAACAAATATTCACTCAATCACCACCAAATTTTTAAGATATACTCTAGACAACTACTACTATGTGTACCATACACTTTTTCTTCATGCAAGTAAGGTAGAGTGAATGTAAAATTTAGGGCTAATGTCACGCGTGATTCCCGATGCCGGTAGGGACGGCATGTCGGAGTTTGATTACAAACGTCTATTGAACAAGCCAGTTGGCGCAAGTGATCCCCCTCATCCCCACCACCGTAGCCGCAATGACCCACATTACAAGAGCAAATTACACCGGCCTTGAAGGCCTGCACACTGGAAAATACCCAAATGTCAGTCTGTTACTTTGTGACCCAGTAAGATATGGGGAGGTGAGATAACTTGACTTCCCAATACCCCCTTTTGAGTTATCAATATCCTGGGCCCACTCTATTACTACACATATTCAACTCATCCATGTGGTCATTCATTGTGGTAGTAATTACACAGATAAATTCATACAGATGGACTTATCTCACTCAAGCACACACATCATCACCTCACCTCCAAAAGCGGACTTTGAATCAACTTGGGCTTAGCTGTTTCAGCGTGTGTGACATTGTGTGACTTGACGACTGAGTGATCCTGATGATGGACTGATCCAATATAGTACAATGAATATGTCGAAGGCATCCTCCTCCTCCGAGGATGCCTTCGACGTATTCATTGTATGGGCGCCAGACGAGTGGAGGCAGAACTTGAAGTGAGGACTATGTTCCGAGCCCTACTCTCATCTATCGGGATGTAGTACAGTAGCGAGGAAGCTAACGGAGGCGCTGCGGGGTCAGCACCCCTGCATCGCTCCTCCATTGTTCGGGCTACACTATGTAACTCATTTTTAGCCTGGATAATATGCGCAGAAGTCATATTTGAACTTGCTTGTTTCTTCCATTGTGCCTGGCGTCAGTTCGGGAGCCAACACGGATGATGCACAATAATACTAGTTCAGTAGTAACTTACTGAAGGACACAACGCACGAGGTTGGGAACCATCGCCGGTCCCTTTGTGAGGAACAGGGTGACATGAGTGGGACGAGTAGAACTAGAAGGACCTCCGCCGGCGGACCGGAGCGGTTCAGAAGGGGGTGATGGCATTTCCAGTGCATTTCCGTCTCACACACATTCTACCTTCATGACCCAAACCACGTTGCTTCAATATGAAGCTCCATGTGCGTATCCATATTCTCACCATCAACTGCGCCCGTAGATTATCGTCGATCCCAAAGGGCCCGTCTACGCGATTGATTGGTGCAAATCACCAGCACCAGGACAGCAGATGCGTCCCCGCTCCGCGTTCCGTCTCGGGATCGCATCCTTCACGGAGGATTTCCGAAACCGGATCGCCGTCGTAGGTTTGCAGGACGATCGCGTACTGGTGGAAGACGATTACGGCGACTATCCAGACTTTGCGACGCTCGTCGAAGTGAATCATGGATACCCTGCGACGGCACTGCTTTGGCAGCCAAGCACCGCTTCGAGCTTTGCGTGGGCTCAGAAGGCTCCGATGACAGAACTATTAGCAACAACGGGAGATTCGTTGCGCATCTTTGAGTATACGAGCGACGCACCGCTCACATCCTCATCATACGTCGGGCGACAGCCGAGTGGTGGTGGTCACCGCCTCTCTTTAAAGGCAGCTCTATCTGGAGTAAGTACCATCACATCCTCTCTCTTCATAGTGGGGCCTCTCTCCCAACGCGCTACAACAATCTCCGCAGCAATCCAAGGTACAAGGCCAAAGCGGCGGGGCACCTCTCACCAACTTTTCGTGGAACGAGAAGATACCGAGCCTCGTCGTCACTTCTTCGATAGACACTACGTGTACGGTGTGGAACTTGGACACGGCCACAGCTGTGACGCAGCTGATCGCGCACGACCGCGAAGTGTATGACGTAGCGTGGTTACCCAACTCGACCGACATTTTCGTTTCGGTCGGCGCGGACGGTTCGCTGCGCGCCTTTGATCTACGGAGCCTCGAACACAGCACGATCTTGTACGAAACCCCTCCCCCTAAAAATCAACCGCCGAGTGGACGTCCGCCTTCGTCGCCGTTACTACGCATCGGGTTCAATCCGAGCGACGCGAACTATATGAGCACTTTCCACCAAGACGGCTCTGACGTTCAGATCCTGGATATGCGTAGCCCTGGCGCGCCCGTGATGGAATTGCGCGCACACCGAGCGCCCATCAACGCGGCTGGATGGAGCTCGACCGAAGGAGGATTGGTAGCTTCCGCAGGTGCCTTCTTATCTCTTCCCCCGTTTGAGAAAGAGGTTCATTCCTCAACACACACTTTTTTTTGCGCAGGGGACGACTGCCAATTACTTCTGTGGGATATTTCACCTCATGCACCGGCTCCAGCGGCATCGCCGCGAAACGCGAGTTCACGGTTGAGCTCTCCAAGGCCGCCTGACGGAGGGAAGAAGCGGGTGTTGACGGACCCGATAATGGCTTATTCGGGACCAAGCGAAATTACGAATTTGGCTTGGTCACCGCAGATCGCGCCAATGACGATGAACACGGGACACTCGACACCCGCTGGAGAATGGATCGCCGTCGTGATGGGCAAATCGATCAAGGCGCTCAAGGTATAGGGCGTGCGTGTGGTTGTTATATATGTGACGTTATTAGCTTTTACTTGTTTCTGTCTTCCTTGCGTTGTTGTTGGTTGTCGTCCTGGCGGGAGGTGTATTTGAAAATAAAAAAATTTGCTTTGTACCCCCGGGTCTAGTATAATTTCCCATGATTCCGGACCTAAAACCGAACCTCTTGTGTGGACTATATGCACCGCGGGCTTCTTGGACTAGGTGAAATCTGTTTCAGTGCCGCTGGGATATGAGTTGAACCACTTCTCGCGTTTCATCAGAGTCGGCAGAAGCAGCTCGCGATACGCCACTAGTGTATAACTGCCGGAGATAGAACCCTACCGGAGACGCTTATAGTGCGGTCATTTCTACTTTGGTCATACTCGACAAGGGCATAACACTCGTCCCCTCTACTACGTTATCTGAGGAAAAGTGGAGAGCAAAGCCGATACAGAGGGACATGAATCTTGTAACCTGTTCTGCTAGATTATCGGTGTGGTCGGCGAGGAGATTGGTGATAAAGGAAGATTGAAACATAGGACATTTTCTTCTTCTGATAGAGCCATATGCAACTTATCGCTCGGCTCCACGTTGTATATCTACCATGAGACATCCATCGTCTTCTCTTGGCCGACCTCATCCCCTACTTGCTCTCCCCAGAGACCACCTTTTCATCGACAGCAACACAGTCTAAAAGCTAAAGCATGTCCTCTGATGGGGCAGCACCTGTGGGGGATGTCCTCGAGAAGAAGCCCTCCGACTCTACAATCTCCCTCCCAAAGGAGAACGGTATTACTAGTACGGTGGTCGACGTTGAACAGGACAGGAGTGAGCCTTTGTCATTTACGTTCAATCGCCACCCTGGCCTCCTCCGTCGCCTGATCCTCGTCGCTCTTGCCACCCTCATCTTCGCCTGGTGGATTTCGGCCACTATCCTCTCCGCGACCCGCCATAGATGGATCGTGCAAACCTTCTTTGCTTGGTCGTTCATCTCCATCATCGCTTTCCGATTCATTCCCAACTCGGTCGTCACACGACCCGTCGAATCGGTTTGGGTCCCTTTTGTTCAAGATCCGTTTTTCAACCTCCCGAAAATCGCTCGGTATGCCATGGGCTGGCTTGCACTTCTCGCGATCATCCTGGGCTCCGCGTTCGGGTTTAAACTAGAAAATGTAATGTAGCCCCTTCTTTTCTCCGCGGCATACCCCATTCGCTGGCTGATATCTACTACATTAGGGCACAAATTACGGTGACCGCGCCATTTCCGTATTGGGTCTTTTTGTCTTCCAGTTTGGCTTTTGGGCAACCTCGCAACACCGATCGCACATCCAATGGCGGACCGTCATCGTTGGGTTGTTCATCCAGCAAGCGATTGCTCTTTTCGTGCTCAAGTCCGGCGCCGGCTTCCACTTGTTTCATTGGCTTGCGACTCTTGCATCCGACTTCCTCGCTCAAGGCCTCGCCGGCGCCCTTTTCTTCTTCGATCAGGATACCATTGACAAACACTGGTTCTTCGTCAATGTGGTACGTCACGAGTACGCGCTTGTATGGTAAAATTTGGTTTCTCACGTGCGCTCTGCGATAGCTCGCCACCATCATTTTCTTCATTGCGTTTGTTCAAATGTTGTATTATCTCGGCGTGATGCAGTGGGTCGTCAAGCATTTCGCTTGGTTCTTTTTCAAGACTATGAACGTGTCCGGTGCCGAGGCAGTGGTCGCAGCTGCGTCTCCGTTCATCGGTCAGGGTGAATCGGCTTGTTTGGTAAGACCTTACGTTGACATCATGACCGAGTCGGAAATCCATCTCGTCATGACTTCTGGTAAACTTTTTCCATCTTTATAATAACGAAGACATGGTAAAAAAAACCATTCAAAAAGGATTCTCTACTATTGCCGGATCCGTCATGAGCGCATACATCAACTTGGGTGTCCCCGCTCAAAACCTTATCACCGCTTCGGTCATGAGCATACCGGCGTCAATCGCGATCAGCAAAGTCCGTCTGCCGGAATTGGACCAACCGGTGACTCGCGGTCGCGTTGTTGTGGATCGCGGCGAGGAAGCCGCCAAGGATGCTCCCGTAAACGCGCTGCACGCCTTTGCCAAGGGTGCCATTTTTGGTCTCGTCGTCGCTGGCCAGATCCTTTGCAATGTCCTTACCATCTTGTCACTCGTCGCGACGATCAACGGTTTGCTCACCTGGATCGGTCGCGGTTTCGGCATTCACCATCTCACGCTGCAACTCGTCTTGCGCTACGTTTTTTACCCCATCACTTTCTTCCTCGGTAACGCACAACCTTTCACCCCTAAATAGACTCAACATTTTTTTTCTAACCCCCGCACCCCCCCTTGTTTTTTTTTGGCAGGTGTGCCTCGCTCGGAGATTTTGCGAGTATCCGAGTTGCTCGCGACCAAGCTCGTCGAGAACGAATTTGCGGCCTATCTCAATTTGCAGGCTTTGATGTCCTCGCAGGACGCCTTATCGAAGCGCGGATACACAATCGCGTCGTATGCGCTATGTGGCTTTGCGAACCTCGGTTCGTTGGGCATACAGATTGGAGTGTTGTCGGCTCTCGCGCCATCGCGCACACGTCTCATTGCTCGCATCGGCGTCAGTGCTATGATATGCGGTTTCATTTCGACGTTGCAGGCTGCTGGTATCGCGTGAGTGATCGTTTTTTTTTCTCGATTCCATCTCGGTCTCGATCTGAAATTTTTTGCCGTTGTTATAGTGGCATGCTCGTATGAAAACGAGTAAGGGTACACGACTTTTTTTGGGTGAGACGTCCGGAATGTTCCTGTGAGAAGTATCTCGTCCATGCCTGTCTTTTTTTTTGGAGGGGTGTCCGTACAAGCATTGTATTTTTGGTAGCATCAAAATCGTACATGGTGCCAGCTGTACTGGGACGCTCCGATCTTGTTATTTCGTCTTTCTATTATTACAGTAATAATGTGCGCCGCAGGGCACAGAACTCTAGTGGTATTTTTACGCAAACATTGTCATTTTTCGACCCCAACTTGCTTTTGTTTTTTCGATAAGCATGTCCCAATTGACAATACCCACTGAAATTTGTATTTTAAAGCGACCCGAAGATCAAACCGACTAATCATAGGACGACATTCCAATGAATGTAACTGCCGTCGCGATAGCTCGCCGATCCGAGCTTTCCTGTCAATATCGCGTCTTCCTTCCCTGTGTGTTTGAGGTTGTAATGGTGCAGATCTTGCGCAGGGGTAAACTCTTGGGATTGGGGGAACCTCCCAGCAGCTTCCCTATGAGCAACACGTGATATGAGATGCACGTGATGTTGAACTGAAATTTGAGGAACGACACATCTTGGTGTCGAGACTCAGCTGGTGCCACGACTGCTTTGTTGGCGATCGGCGGCTCATTTTGTTCGTGTGTGCCTAGTATGACTTCCTTGGAAGGCATAGTGTCAGGTTTGGCACGTGTAATGGTTTTCCCGTCCTCTCAGCTTCACGCTAGCGTGTTTACCCCTCTCCGTCCTCTACCCCGAAACGCAAAGATTTTTGCCATCGTCACTTAGGAAATGGGCCCCATTCCTCGCAACGATGCATCCCCTTCTTCAAAAGTTCAGTTCTGCTTCTGCCTTCTTGGTTTTCCGGAAATAAAATACGGCGTAACTTTCGAGGATTCACCGCGATATGGGGTGACGCTGATAAATGAGTTATTACTGTATGTCGCTTTTCTTGTTATATGGTTGTGCCCTTTTTTAGCTCACTCGGCTACAGCGAGCATATCCGAGCTACTCGCTACTGCATTTCTTCTCTCTTACCCAAAAATTGTGTTCCTTCAACCCGTCAATCAATATGGCAAATCAGGGCTAGTCGGCTCCCGTATGATGCTACATCGTATCCGTAGGCACGATCATATAAGGGTTCCGAGGCTTCGAGAAGGCAACTACTAAAGATTCATGATCCATTCGATCAAGGGCATGATGAAGCATGTACTTGGGTTGTGTTATGGTAGGTTTCAAGTTGGCTCCAAGAACGGACGGCTAGAATAGTGGTACTGACGACCCCTTGAACTGTAGAAGCCTAGGAGGCGGCTACTACCGTAACCGGCTCCTGGAATGTCCATTCATCTGTAAGGACATGGCTCGTGATTGCTCAACTTCATTCCTATTTCTATAATCCGATTTGAATGGGGCGTCTCCGAAAGTTTTCGGGTGTAATACATGATTTGTGCAAGGACAACAGACTCTATGATAAAAAGGAAAGACTGGCCACCTCACGTATCCCGCCATACTCGTGAGCATGCGTCTCTTGGCACTTCTCCCTGCAATTGGCCTCGTGGGCCAGGCTCTCTCCAGTCCCTTCTCATGCGACAGTGACCCGATGGAAACGGCTGTTGCAGAGTTAGACGCACAAGTCAGGGATTACTTCAGCAAGTTGGGACCTGTCTCAAGGAAGACTCTTCTTCATGACACCACTGGCCCAGAAGCCGGTGCAGATGTGAGCCTAGACTCTCGGGACGCTTTGTGAGACTGACCGTTATTTTTGCTGTTCAAAACTCCTAGGTTGGCGTGGTTGCTGCCGTCATCCCAGATCCTGACCATCCCGAGTTCTCGGTTTACTGGCTGCGCGACGCCTGCCTCGTCTACCATCCTTGGCTCAACGAGCTCACTGTATTCGCTGATGGGAAACTGCGACCCCAAATGGACGATGTGGTCCACGCTCTTACGAGGACCCAGCAGGTGGTCAGCCTCGCTGGGAACCTATACACCGGTGGCATTGGAGAGGCTGTGTTCGATGTCAAGCTCAACAAACTTCTCGATCCCAAGGCTCGCATTGGTTCCCCTGCCGCAGGTGTGTGACTTTTAATGTTTTGAGCGTGTCCTTCCGGTTCTGAGTACAGCGACAGATGGTCCACCTTTCCGCGTTGATGTCCTGCTCAAGTACGCGGAATGGTTGATCGAACCTGAACAGAAAAACGGTACATGGGTTCAGGACGTTCTGTGGCCCGTAATCAACCTTGACCTGCAGTGGATCTCTTCCCACTGGAATGAAAGCTCGTAAGAAATTGATCAGATCGGGTCTCCGTCGTCTGAATTGACTTGGTTGGGCTTTAGGTGGGATCTTTGGTGGCCACCGGTTTGGGGCGGCTCTTATTGGACCGCGTCCTTGCAGTACCGTGCGCTTCGTGGTGGTGCTCGCTTGGGACGTCACATCGGTCGTGACAATGACGTTGTCGAGTACGACGCGCACGCGTCCATGATCCTCGATTACATGCAGGTGAGCAGTGAACTTGGGACATATCTTCGGGGGCTTGCTACTTACCAACGCAAAAACCGCATCTTTAAGACGTTCTGGAACGAGAAGGAAGGATTCATGTCGGAGACCACGATCACGGATGTCAAGAAGGGCCGCTCCGGTTACGGTTCCGCACCACTGACTGTCTCTGTTTACAATTTCGACCCGTCGCTCGGGT
>QLPA01002723.1:1749-12214 GCA_003313945.1 Lactifluus pinguis | reverse complement strand
AGGATAGTGGGTGGATAGACATGACCATTGCCGTGGACCATCCGACTCGGAAAAAGCGGCATGGAGATTGGAGTTATACACTTCCCACTTGACAACGCTAACTTGGACCGTGTACTAGCAGAGGGAGCCTTCTCGTGACCACAAGGGCCCCATGCTCGGCTGTGTGCCAGTATCCTCTTTTCGAGACTCGTTGTAAGGTGGTTACCTGTACCCTCGAATTCGCCTTGAAACTCGTCCTCGCGCCTGCCCTAAACATCGACCCGATTGGGACGTCTCAACTCGATCAACCCACCGTCGCGCCCTTCCACAAAAACCAACATCACCTCAATCCCCGACTCCGACGTGTCCTCAGATGAAGACACCAGTTGGACAGCCCTTCGAAGTGTATGACTTGTAAATATTGATATCTTCCACTGATGGGACCTTCACGTGCTTACTTTTAGCTGACTTGCTTTGTTTAGCCCTCTCTTTCAGATTCTTTCTATTATACCGGTGCTACGAGACGCTGCCTATCAGCGTGCTACCACTCTTCTACCGCCCCTTACCCTCTTTTTTATGGACTATCGAGCGACGTCGCGCGAGGCCAAGCTGTTCGGAGCGTTGATGGTGCAGCGCCTCCTCGGCTGAGACCTCACATCCCCTTTTCCTTCGTCTATCATTCCTTTCACGACATCCTAGGGGGCGGTGCTTGTCTTCAAAGACTTTCCCCTTTTGTTCTTTGAGCTACTTACAGAAAAACACATATAAAGGCCTTGCCCATTGGCACCCCTTTTCTTTCGGATTACTAAGTTTGTCTCGAATCCTGAGAAGAACTCGTCTCGTTTTCGTTCTCACCGCGTCTCGTTCAATTATCGTCTCGCCTATCGTCTACCCCCACTCGTTACAAATCCGACTCTGACTACGCGTTTGAATATCTTACGCGTCCGACGCTCCTTCCCTTCCCGATCCAGAATGCCTGCCACGAGCGTCTCTACCGTTCCCGCGCACGTCCCTCCAAATTCTTGTTGACTCCCCTTTACTTCCTCCGGACTCTCCTGTACTCCCCAGAGTACATTCATCATATTGCACGATGGCCAGTGTGGGAAATTCGTTCAACTCAGACTTGGAATCGTACACACACTGAGCACGGTTACCAGTACCTGAGGTTTTTATCATTCTCTCTAATGTACACAAAGGGCTATGAAACACGCTATTTTGTAACGTATCGAGTTACAGAACAGGTAGAATAAATAAAGGGGCGCGGCCTAACTTATTCTAGATCAGAATTCTAGAGGCCTCAATGTAGTGCGCGGAGTCAGAGGAAGTGTATCAGTCCGTGTTGCATTATGGGCCCGGTGCGACTCCTGGCAGTATTATGCCGCATTGTGAATCCCGTTGCACAGGTCATGCTACTAGCCCGGGGTCGGGTCCGGGTTCAGCACGAATGCGAGCTCACCGTCGACGATCTGGCGCCTGTAATGGGATGCGGAAGAGGGCGGATTCAATGCTGTGTGAGGTGAAGCGGACTGAGGCACACGGACGTCTGAGAGAAATGACGAGATCCAATCGTAAATCTCGGAAGCCCAGTGCGTAAATGAGGGACGTGAGGCGGGTGCGGTTGACATTACTGTACTCGGGGCGACGTCTGTCTCTGTCATGTCGTGGCGTGTGTCATTTTCTCGGCTAGAAGACAGCCATCCCTCAGAGTGCCCACAGGTTGATGTGATCCCGCAATATATAGTATCTCCTCAGTTTTCACCCAAACTTGCACAGAACTGAGGGAGGTATCAAGCTACGGATATAAAGGCCAATGGCCATCACTTCAAAAAAATTCGAAGGTAACGCGTGCACACCAGTGAGTGCCGCACTTGGCATCGTTAACACCATGAAACAAATAATAAGTTGCCAGTGAGACGATCAAGCTCGACAATCAACATTATTTCGTCTCGGCCCTGTTTTTATTGATCATCAACTTCTGGTGTTGTGTTCGGGCTGGTCGGTCTGTGGGGGCACTGGGGATACTATTTGTTATCCCATAGGACCCATACTCCTCTAGCACACATAAATACTCGAGTTGGTTTCGATGACCCTCCTCAGATTTATCCTCTTTTCCTTCGTTTCCACCTCTTTCTTAGGTGTGCATACTCTCTGTCATCGTCACCGCCGTTCTTCTAACTGTATCGATATTCCGCCAGGTATTTGTCTGGGTAGCCAGGTCGCACCCCTCAATCATTTTCCTTCAAGCACACCCAATAGTCCAAGGCTTGTCCTCCCTAATTCCTTGAGCGGCAGTCATATCACCCCCTTGAGTCCTTGACAAAAATGCTGTTCTTTAAGTTCTCGATTGCTCTTCTTGCTCCCCTCGCTGCGCTGGCTGTGCCGGTCCCGTCCGGTACAGACGATAGCCAGGGCCAGTCAGAGGACATTGTGACCATCCCCGCCCAAACCCAAACCATGCCTCTCCCACCAAGGCAGTATTCCTCTCCCCCATGCACTACTGACAATACCCTGCCGGCACTTCCGACGCCAGTGACGCCGGAACAGCCCATCACGGTCACGCCCGACGCAATCGCTGGAAGCGTCTCACTCGTGACAAACCCACTTGGCGCATACGCTGATGCCGTCACGTCCGTGTCGAACACGGACACGCTCGCCACGACCACTGACGTTGTCCCGTCGGTGCCAGCTCCGACCAGCACGAGTGCGACCTCCTCCGGGGATCCACTCCTGGACGGCCCTGATTCGCATCAGGATAAACTCGGGGTTTAAAGGGACAGCCTTTTAATTAAAACTTTATTGACACAAACACATACTTATGGTTATAAACTAGTTGTTGTCTTGTTTGCATTCCTGCTCTCGCTTGTACCACCGCTCGGCAAATGTACTTACAACAGCTCACTTACTTCCCCGACGCCCAGCTGACAATCGACGACTACATCGCCCAGCGCAGCGTGTTGCAAGAGGTACATTGACCCCATGCACAGCCACTTCCCGGTGTCGAGCGATTTGTTGTGCACCTTGTGACTCACCGTATCCCAATGGCGATCGCGACGATGCTCTGTGCAACTTTGAACGCAAGACGATGCATCCGCAGCAGGTATTTGCACACTTTGCCGTGCACATTGTATGCGGAACCGATGATGTGGCTGGCTGCGGAAAACCATTCCCTGACGTGTTCCTCACTGCCGCCCGAACACTTGGGAGAGATGTCGGTCTTAATGAGGAGGGAGACTTGGTCGGGGAGGCCAAGCGCGAGGAGCGGGCATGTGGGGCTATGTTTGAAGATGCGATTCCGGTGCAGGCCGGTCAAGGGTCACCGTAAAGGTGCCGGGATGAACCGTACGTTTTCCCCTTTCCGCTTCATCGAGTTGAGTCCCCTCGGCGTCGAGCGGCCCAGACCTCGAACCGGGAAGCCCATCGTTACCAGTGTCGTTCCCTGTGCGTGAGATGGCCATCATGGACGACCGCAAGTTTGCAAATGTGAAGGACCAGTTCATGAAATACAATGCGATGCGGTGACGGATCTCAATTTGTTCTCATCTTCGATAAACAGGCTGGTTTCCGTCAACCAGTCGAGTACGGATCTGGTGAAAACATCAACAAGAATCAAAGAAAAAAATGACGGACATGAACAAGACGATAAAACGGACAGACTAGCTGTTGACGAGCTAATCTTACCCCTTGTTTGGTTGACAACTTTGGGTGCGAGATATGTCGGGGTACCGCTCGTGGTCTGGCACATGTGTGAGTCCGGACGAAAATGCACATCAATGATGGGACGCAAAACAGGGGATTATCATAGCAAAAGGCACGCACCCTGAGCAGAGTTACATTGCCGACTCCACCTTGGTGAGACCAAATTTAGCACGTGTTTGCGCACTTGCTGGGCACATTGTATGCAGAAGCGATGAAGAGGCTGGACGCGGAAAACCACTCCCTGACGTGTTCCTCGCAGCCGGTAGAACGCTTGGGAGAGACGTCGGTCCTAACGAGGGAGAGTTGGTCGGGGAGGCTGAGCGCGAGGACTCGGAGCGGGCAGGCCGGTAAAAGTGCCGGGATGAACCGTACGTTTACACCTTTTCGCTTTGTCTCTGCTTAGTATCTCCCCCTTCTTGAGCGTAGTGGTCTGGGTTCCGGATGAGAACCTTTTTGGAGTTGAGTCCTCGCCGCAGGTTACGGAGAAACCTGATCAAATTCTCCGCTTGTTGGAAGCGTTCGTTCCAAAGGATTGGGGTTTACCTTCATATGACGCAGTGGTCGAGCAACCGACCCAGGCAGATGCTTGAATGCCGGTATGAAAGGCACACGAGGCATACAATATATTTGATTTACACGGCAGAAGCGCTGGTCAGTCGTCTAGGGTCATCCACTACCTTTCTTTTTCTCTCCTTTCAAGTTCTTTTGTGGGATGCAATGATGGGCGTGGCAACAGACGAACGTCCCTCATGATCGATGCTGATTACTCCACGTCTTACGGTCTTAACGACAATCCCACGTTGCGGTCTATGCGTTATTGACACGCTGTCGAGTGGCTACTCCGACTTCGACAATAAAATTGACCTGATTCAGACAAACCTCAATAGCTCTCGTTCCTTTTTCTTTCGACGCCACCCATCGATAGGCAGGCGTTTCAATTAAACAGAGGAGGCCCTAAAGGTAACAAAGATACGAGTTGATACAATAAGGACAATGAAGCCTAACTTGGAGTTATCAATCGAACTGACTACTATATAATCAGTCCTTTGTCCAAACTTTACCACAAGTCTTCCGGCGTGGCCATGGTCAATGCTCAGAAACTACTTGTTGGGGCTGATAGTGTACATCAACGCCCAAGTTTGTTGCTCCGACTCGGAGTAAACCTCTGTCGGAGCATGGACTCGGGTCGTTGTGATGCCCTCTCTTCCTCATCATCGTCGCACGCCTTCATGGTGGACTCGGACTCGGACAACTCAGATTCAGAGTCGTCGTCGAACATACCCTCCTTCATCTTTTGCTCGATCATCCTGTCCATCTCATCTGCCTCGCGATCTAAGCGTTCTGCGCGCTGCTTTAGCGCCCACGATACCATCCATCCTCAGCCACTTGGCCTTCTGTTCATGATAGATGCGTTTTGCATCCCGACGATGCTGCAGCTCTACTTTTAACTGCGCAGCTTCCACCTCAACACAGGCCTTCGCATTCTTGACGAGACTGGATCTTGCCGCCACGGATCTCCCCGCCCGCGTCCGGAGATGCAGTGGATCCCCCCCTGCAGTCCCCGTGATTGACTTCCTTCCATCCCCTTCCTGGGTCTTGGATCGTCAAGGGTGGAGGGGGTTCTGTTGTTCGGATGTGGAGCGCGTAGCTCCGCGGCGGTGTCCGCGTCTGAGGGAAAGTGGCATCAGTGGCTCTGCATAAGCTTCTGGGTCCGGACGCGGTGTGGAAGGTACCACGGACGGCGATTCGAACACTGGCATGAAGATAACTTGGTCGCAATATTCCACTTTGGTCTTTTCTTTAGAGCGAAGATTGTATCCATGTAAATTGCCAGTTATGTTGCAAAAAAGAGGTGACGAGGAGAACGAGGGGATTAAAGGTAAGCAAGAATCGAGACGTTGGTCAATGTTGTGCTGATGTCCGTTGCCCAAGTGTCGGCTTTATGTATCCAGAGTCAGTCTCGTCTCGGCTTTTTTTGATTGGTTGACCATTTTGCGACCAATCTGTCATTTGTGGACGCGCGCGATACATCCAGATATTGTGGCTCCGCCTCGGTCGTGCTGGCCCGCTTTTGCATCGTGTGACTGGGTCATCGACTGGGGCTGTGCGATGTCACCCTTTCCTCGTTCAATTTGGTTTAATCGCCATGCTAGCGCTGCCTTAGCCGAGGATGGCACGCGAAAGGTGCAGTGCATCGCACGCGCGCTGCAAGCTATTACGCCGTTTGTGGGTATACATTGGGCCATCAGTACGTGGTCTCACTTTTACTCTGCACGGTATTTTCATGGCCGCCCTCGCTCTGCTGCTGGCCATCTCGTCCATCCATTTTCGATACAAATGCGATATTCGGCACTAAAGTCGAATTTCTTAGGCCTTGCGTACAGAACAACAAGGTGTTTTCTTCCTTTGGCGACTTAAAACTGGACCCGACGCACATTCAAATCGCCAACCTATCCCGAGACTCGTTATGATCCGCGTGTGTGTGCCGTGTGCCAGCGTCTCTGCGTCCTCCTGTTCTCAGAGCGGCGATCTCCGCTGATGCCGATGATGACGATGACCCATCTGCGCCATTGCCCTCGCTAGACGGTACTGTATCGCACCGGTCGTGCGATCACACAATCTGTGTATGGGCTATGCTTGTGGTGGCTGTGGTGTCGTGCACATCTCTTTTTGTTGTTGAAAATAGCCCCGTATAACGTATTCTTTATTTGGTCTCTTCTATTTTGTGTGAACTACTAAGTTGATTGTGATACAGTACTGGCACTAGGTGTGAAACTATGGTTAGATGCAGAACTATCTATTATATTTTTCGGGGAAGTAGGCAAGGCTAATTAGCCAATGGTAAATTAGCATTGGTAAATTAGTGTCAATTTCATCTTGGCCGAAAATGTCAATTAGCGTAAATTAGCTCATGTCGGTAATTTGGTCATGCTGACAAGTCTCTACTACAGTATATAGGCTTTGGCTATCAAAATTTATTCTGTTTGTGCAGTCTCAATGGTTGACGAGTGGATGGTGTCAGCAGTAATGAACATCAATACTTCCAAACATAGTCTACAGATTGTGTGAACTGTCCATGATCACGTCAAGATCCATGCATTTCATCATGCCAATGATCCTGATGTGCGAACCATGATTCTCGGTCTTTTCAGTTTTCAACTTGAAGTCTTACTCAAACTTGCCCTAGAAAAAGCCCAAAAATTCAAAGCCTGTTGTCAAATGGTGGGACAGAAGACAATGCCAGTGCACCAAAGGAGACGGACTGGAGCATTTGGTAGTTACTACTAGTAGTTACCACTTACCATAGCTCCCAGTAAATTTGGTTTCAGGCTAATAGACCGTGAAATTGACAGTCCATTAGCGTTAATTAGCTGAGATGAAACTGGGTCAATTAGGTCTCGTGTGAAATTCCCCGAACGGAGTCCTCAGCCGCCGTCAGGCCACTCTCATTGGTCAGCGTGGTGTTGTGCACCTCAGGCTCACTGCCGAGAGACCCCAACAGCGCCTCAAACACGGTGGGTGCTCAATCGCCCGCTTGTTCTTATTAATCATCAACTTGTCATATTGGTTATCGTTGCGTTCGGGCTGGTCGGTCGGTGGCGGTACTGGGGATACTATACTCCTCTGCCAGTGGCACACATAAAAACTTGACTTGGTTTCAATGACCTCCTCAGGTTTCCTTCGCTTCCTCCTCTTTCCTCGGTATGCATACTCTCTATCATTGTCACCGTCATTCTTTTAACTGATATTCCGCTAGGTATTTGTCTGGGTACCCAGGTCGCATTTCTCAACCATTTTCCTTCAACCACACCCAACAGCCCGAGGCCTGTCCTCCCTGACTCCCTGACTCCTTGAGCGACCACCATATCACCCCCTTGACGAAATGATGTTCTTCAAAATTTCGATTGCTCTTCTTGCACCCCTCGCTGCGTTGGCTGTACCGTTCCCGTCTGGTACTGACGCTAGCAAGGGCCAGCCAGAGAACATTCCCGCCCAAACCCGAACCATGCCTCTCCCACCAAGGCAGTTGCCTCCCCCATGCACTACTAACAATGCCCCGCCGGTGTTTCCGACACCCTTCATCTCGTACGTGTCAAACCCACTCGGCGCATTCGGTGAAGTCGTCACGTCCGTGTCAAACCCATTCGACCCATACGCTGATGCCGTCACGTCCGTGTCGAACTCCCTCGGCGGATATGGTGATGCCGTCGTGTCCACCACTTACGATGGCTTTCCGGATCCAACCCCAGGGGTCCCCGATGGGGACCCACAGCCTAAAAGCCATCAAGATGATCCAATATAGCGGAGTGGGAAATGCAATTGGATGCAGAGGACGGCGGAGGCGAAGAACAACAGAGCGAGCGAAGGCTTGAGGAGGGGACGCCAGACGTCACAGGCGCCCCGAGGGCCACCAGATGTGGGTAGCGACTGCTCCCCGTTGGCGACGATCGTCCATGGCCGTTATTGTATTTTTCGGATCGATGTTGAAACAGCACCCAAAATAAATAACAAACTAAAAATTCGAAATGTGTATACCTTGCCGAAACTTCGATATAAGAAGGTCAGAGGGATATCAAAATTACCTTGCTTGCAAGGTATTCTAGGAGGGTCGAAAGTCGCCTTCTGACTAATGCCCTTATCTCACGCTTTTCACGTGGCAGTTGTCTTTTTTGGGTCTTCCGTCCTTCCTTTTTGGGTAACCCGGTGCGGATTTCGCCGAATTACCTCCCTTTTCTGGATGTCCCGCGACATAAAAAACATAGGATAGCCCTCCTTCGCCTACTTGTTGTGTACGTTCTGTGCCATAAAAAACATTGGTTGTTACTCATAATGAGTATGTTGTTCACACACTCCAGTTCGTTGCCTCACAATCAGTCGGATAGATGCCATTTGGACGCTCGGTACCTCGAATCACTCTTGTGTTTGTCGGTGCAGCTGATGCCTGCGACAGGCCCTATCTGACGCCACGTCGGTGACCCCTTCTGCCGTTACAAGCACCGCCTCACCGTTCGAATCTACCACCCGTTCACGCCCCTACCACGATTCTGCAGACCACTTCATAGGCCGTTGGTCTTTCTCACCCATCGTGCCCATGTCCTGATCTGCCCCTCGCCCCTCTTCTTCCACCGGTCCGCACTCCACTCGCCCCTGGTCAATCTCCCGTCTTAGGGCCCATCCTTCAACTTATTCTGCGTGCCCCGTTGGGGAACGCGACCAAGACCGAGAGGGTGACTGTCTATCCCCAAGTGCACGATCCCGCTCACTCCACGCTGCTCGCAGAGGCCGCGTTTCTCTCCCAGGAACGGGCAGATGTTGATCCCCTTCATCCCGGTACCGAACCCTGTCCCTGTCCCGGTCCCAAATCACGGTCCCCATGACTAACACCAAAATCCACCCCCACGCTGTCCACGACCGCGAGCGGGCTGAGGCGGCGCATCCAACCCTCCCTCCTCCTCCACCCACCGACACCGACAGCATTTTTTGGTGCTGATACCCACACAAACACCACGTAGTGTATCCCCAGCATCAAAACCTGTCACCAGACTCGAACTCGCCAGTGATGGGGGAGGAGGAGGAGGGGCATGCCGTCGACCAGTGAAGACAGAAAATGACAGTGGACTGCCCTCCTTCCGCTCTGGTTGCAGGACGTCCTCGAGCTCACCTTTTCTCTCCGCGGTTTCAGCTGGTACTTTGGCAAGGGAGTCTACACGCCAGCCTCGACTCGTCTCAAATGCGATCGGGAGGATACAGATGGATGCCGGAAACGGGTGGGTGGTGCTGGAGCCACACGCGTACGACAGACTTGCGCTCGAGGGGGACCTTGGTGCCGAATCGGCACTGCTCAACGTGGGCACGGGTACAGCAGAGCCTGAGCCGGGGAAGTTATGGCATCAGCCTTGCACTTCGACTGTGACCTCGGGATGTTGCCATCACTAGCCATCCAGCTCCCTAGTTACTCCTTATTCCCCCTCCCTTTGCCTCCTGTTCCAATCATGTACTCTGAGGACCGTGTCTTTGTCATAGATAGGTGTTGCAAGATATAAATGCTGATTTAATAGAAGGTCCCTGTCATGGTGTCTGTGCTTACCACTTACGTTACCTGTGCATTGCTGTCTCTCAGACTCAGACTCTCTCACCTGTTGTGGCCACGGTTTTATTGTGTACGCCGCAATGGTGTTCAATATGTGGACTTGATGGACAACAAACCTACCTACACCAGTTTATATTTTGTACAATACTTGCAAAGTCAAGCAAGGTCGAGGCTGACTTGGTCGGCACTTCTAGTCAAGATTTAAATGCGAAATGAGATGGTTGCTAAGCCAAGCAGATTAGCCCTGAGGAGGGTACAGTAATCACTGACATCTATTCCAGAGTCTAAAAATATCACAACTAGGATATGCTAATGTAAAAGAATGAGGAGGACTACGTATGCCACAGCCCGACGACTAGGGCGAACGTGAGAAGCAAATGACGACATGCTGTGTGCCGACCTTCAAGCTTCGAGTTAAAACAATCAACCGACATTGCAATTGAAGTGGGTGGTGAGGTTGAACCCGATGAAGGTGAGTATAACGGAGCCCAAGCGTGGCGAGGTCGCTGTGTTGCAGGGGTATGGGCGCTCCAAGTGTGCGAGGAACTTGAGTGACGGCGTTCGTGGAGACAGAATCCGGGATATAGCCATTTCTACCGATGTCATAAGTGTTGTATATGTGTACAAAATATACACGTGTCATGTTGTAGGCAAAAAAAAAAAAAAAAAGAAGTCGCACAAGAAAGGGACTGGGAGGGT
>QLPA01002717.1:0-24351 GCA_003313945.1 Lactifluus pinguis | reverse complement strand
GTAAACCCAACAACGACGACAATGTCGTGCATCCCTTGTCAAATACAACTTCTTACCCTACAGGCAATTTTGACGGACCGCGTGGCCCTGGTGGGTGCGGGAGGTCACTCCACAAAACTTGAAACTGAAACTGGTTTTGGTCGGCCTGCTGGTGGGAACGCGTTATGGCTGCGACCAACAGGTCCCACACTGCCTCTGCTACTGTAGGGAATGCCGCGCTTCAGATACATCACATTAATTCCGATTCCGATCTCCGGGGACCACTTTGCTAGTCTTGTATCCAATCCACAGACAAGACCGGACAGTGCGATAAACTCCAAGGATAGGTGCGCCATCTATGAATCTGTCGGCATTATACATGTCCTTAAATCATGTTATCCATATGTAGTCTTTCTATGATCATGCTCTAATGCGATGTATGCGCTTCTTATAAAAGTGCCACTTTTCGAGCTGGTACCAGACCATCTTTTCCAGTCCCTCATCCCTCTTCCATAATGTACACAAAGGCCAAATCCTTTTACCTCCCAGACCTCCTCACTCTCTCTAAGCCCTTTAGAGGATCCACCAATCCCCACTACCGGAAAGCAGCTGCCGAGTCCCGCGCCTGGGTCAACAGCTACAACATCTTTACTGACAGAAAACGTGCCTTCTTCATCCAAGGTTGCAACGAACTTCTCGTGTCTCACACCTATCCCCATGCGGGATATGAGGAATTCCGCACAATTTGCGACTTTGTCAACTTGCTGTTCGTCATTGACGAAGTCAGCGATGACCAGAACGGCATGGATGCGCGCAAAACTGGAGACATATACCTCAACGCCATGAGATATCCAGGGTGGACGGATGGTTCCCCCTTGGCCAAGATGACTGGAGAGTACGCCCTGACGTTTCTAGTCAACCCCTATGTCCTTCCTGATCACGTATTCTCCAGGTTTCGCGAACGGCTAACCCGCACCTCGGCACCTCGCTCTTTCCGCCGATTTTTGAGGCACAGTGAAAATTATATCGAGTGTGTAGCTCTAGAAGCTGAATATCGAGAGCGTGGCGAGGTTTTGGACATGGAATCGTTCAAGCACCTTAGGCGGGAAAACAGCGCGATCCGGCTTTGTTTCGGTCTCTTAGAATACAGCCTTGGAATCGACCTCCCGGACGAGGTTTTCGAGAACCCTATCTTTGAGAGTCTCTACTGGGCCGCCGCAGACATGGTTTGCTGGGCCAACGTTCGTCTTTCACCTCTTCCACCGCCCCAGATATCGGTTTGTAACGGATAGATCTTCCAGGACGTTTACTCATACAACATGGAGCAAGCCAAGGGTCACACGGGGAATAACATCGTCACCGTTCTCATGAAAGCCCAAGGCTGTGACCTGCAGACGGCTAGTGACTTCATTGGCGTGCGCTACGCTGAACTCATGGAACGATATCTTGCCGACCGCGAGCGGTTGCCGCCTTTTGGCCCTCAGCTCGATGCGGATGTGCGACGCTACGTGCGTGCAATGGAGAATTGGCCCATCGGTAATCTCGAATGGAGCTTTGAGACGAGCCGATATTTCGGCCCCTTCCACGATGAGATTCGCCGCACGCGTCTGGTCGTGCTCGCACCGCCGCCAAGATACGGCAGTGACACCGACTTGGATTGAGCTCTCGATTTCGGTCTATGAAATTCCTCTTCCCTTTGCTTCTTCACAAGCTTTCATTTTTCATGTAAATAACCACGCAAAGCCTTATCCATTCTCGTCTTCCCCCCTAGCTTACCCATACGCTGCATTTATCGTACTAGTATAATATAACTTGAATACAAAATGGAGTCTCGTCTTTGTACGAAATAATCTGCTCTAGGTGCAACCAACGCATCGAACAGTTTAACCAGATTTTACCACAATAATAATTTTAATTGATCCAGTCCTGTAACGAAGACTAATCTCGGTATCTCACATGCACATGCTAATGTTTGCACGCAAGAACTGACATTTACCGGCTGAAACACCCGTACTTGCAACATAAAAGCCGTTCTGGGCCGGGGAACTACGGAGATTCCGGAAAAACAAAATAATTCTGTGTTTGCGCCATACGCACACCGGCTGCGTACTGTATACGCCGCTGCGGTTGGTATGTTATCGCAGTTGACGTTCTATCTATTTACCGACCGAATCGGCGGATTTGGTCTTACCAATCTTCTGCAACAACAAACTCCCTCTCCTCTACGTCAAAATCCGATACGGCTGCCAGCGTTGCGGGTGCACAGTACCAGTTTGTCCAACTGTATCATCCGCCGCCGGCCGATCTCGTTATCCACTAGGAAACATTGGTGTTTTTTTTTTCGTTCAAAGAAAAAGTTCAGCATTTTTTTGTTTTCGCAATATGTAATTGAGACAAGTGAGTCACCCCGTAAACTACGTCAACTTAGGAGGTCATGAGGGGATTATCGAGAGGCCGGAGCAGGATCTGAGTCATCAGGCCCGGTCCGGCCAAGGTCGGCCTAACCGATGCACGGCGGCATCACCACTCCGATGTACCCGGATGTTTTGAGCTATCGCGTTATAGCGGAGGGCAAGAGGTTTGTGTTTTCTCAAGGTTTCGACATTTTGAAACCCACATCACACAAAAAACCTTGATTTGATCGAGTTGTCAACTCGCAGGGAAAAATAATACAATCTCACCTCTCCGCTCTGTAACAATCGTCATGGTGCTTTCGCACACATGAGAAAAAGGGTTGACATGTGTGTTCCAAGTCAAACGAGTCACATCGTCA
Organism: Lactifluus pinguis; assembly: GCA_003313945.1. Taxonomy (NCBI): domain Eukaryota; kingdom Fungi; phylum Basidiomycota; class Agaricomycetes; order Russulales; family Russulaceae; genus Lactifluus; species Lactifluus pinguis. The sequence continues at coordinate 21,599 of QLPA01002717.1, read as the reverse complement.
CATCGAAACTCTCAAGGAATCCACTCCCCAGTCTCCCACGCTGGCGATTGGTGCCAGTGCCTGATATATATATACCCTTGCTCATGCTGTATTTGCATCCACGGCCATAGGACTCTGAAAGCACCGCATCCCGTCTGATCTGCGCAGTTAACCAGAGTGCCGCCTAGTTAGTACCACGGTGGGGGACCACGCGGGAATCCTGGGTGCCGTGGTTTTTTTTATTTTACAGGCCCCGGAAACCACGTACTTGGGCTTTATATGGTATAATTACTAGTTGCAACGATGACAGGTATACCCTGGGGTCGTCATCAAAGGATAATGGATCATCTCTACATGATGACTGTGCGTGTATCGGAGCGGGCTACCCGTTTTTAACCTTTGTATCTTACGATACGCGCTCCGCGCTCAGCCAGAAAAAAGCAACTTGACCATCACTTCGATATATAATTCCGAAATCGACAAATTTCCAACGCAGGAAATTACGCGTTACTGGCTGGAGAGAACAAGGCACATCTAATCCTGAAATCATGGCAAAACTACACATAGAGCCATCGCCCACGCTTCTCCGCCCATGCCGTGAGTTCTTCAACCGTTTTAGTCTGAAATGTTCCATGCAGCGAATGCTGCTGATCAGAATGTCCAAGAGCTGAGGGATGGTCCGATGTATAATTGGCCGGATCATACGGTGAGAGGATGCCCAATCCGCTTCCACCAACAGAAGTCAAGTATGGCTGAAATCCTGAGCTTGTAAGTGTCTCGATGAGGGCAGCCAAAACGCTCTCCTTCACGTCTATGGCCCACCGTTAGTAATCAATCGAAAGATCGAAGTAGTCAAGATTCCCCACCATCTGGGACGAGGGTGACAGCGCAACCACCGCCGCCAGCACCTGTCAGCTTGGTGCTTAGGCAATATGGTTCCGCGGCCGTCTGCTCTTTAATAGCTTCGAGTACGGGATGAGACACCCCCAGAGCAACGAGATGAGCATGGTTCTCTGTAATAAGCGCACTAAGTGCAGACAGAAGTGCGTCTCGTGATAGTTCGGCGTCGCCAAGGGCACGGCGAGCCTCATTGCTAATGCTCTGAATTGAATCCAGTATACGTTCGACAACTGCGGGTTCCTGTATTAACATGACGAATTAGACCTCTAGGACTAGCAGGGACATGGAACAGAAAAGGTAACTCACAGCGAGCTTCTTCGTGGCGACTCCCGCTACAAGTTTCTTCGTGTCTCGAGGGACACGAGAATCTGTCAGCAAGAATCGGAACGATTTAAAGCTATATCGGTATCCAGTTATTCAGCACTTCATCTAGAAATTAAACCCAAGCTTCCCAACTTACCCTTGAATTGGTTCCATTCCACTCTTCCGTCCGAAGCCCGGTCGGGTATATGCAAGAGCACCACCAAATACAGCGACCGAATTATCTACTCCACTTGGATTTCCATGCAAAATTTTCTCTGCAACGAAGGCCCAATGATTTACCTCCTCGGCGAGCTGGCGTGGCAGGGCACGACGTCCTTCATGAGATACGTGCACATGACCCGGGTCGTGGGCTTGCTCATCAGGAGTGCGGGACGGCTCCGGGAGCGGAGGCAGAGAGATACGGTGGTGGAGGAGCAGAAGTGCCGTCGCAACGCAACCGGAGAAGGAGGCAGAACTACCAAGGCCCGCACCAACGGGTAGCGTTGATCTTACCGCAAAGCTGAATGATGGCCTGAATCGAACGTAAGCCATCGCTGTCTAGTCGCCAAGTTTAGATGAGGGGATGTCGTATCTACCTTTCACCCCCATGTGTCATCACCATGTACAAGTACAAGAATGATACAGCAGCAGCTTTGGCCTGCGTGTTTTGGTCTATGTTGACCGGGAGTCCACGTTGTAGAATTGCATCGACCAGTCGCTGATCAAGAGAGTCAGGGTGAGAATCACCCACACCGATGGATGTGACGGCATCCCACGGAAGGTCAGTGAGGACCCATTCATGCGAGAAGTTGTCCAAATCGATGAAGCGCAACGCAATTTTACCATCGTGTCGCGGAGAAGAAAGACCGTAGCAACGTAAACCAACAGCGGCCGCAATCGCGGTCTGCGGTGCCGTCAAATCACAGGCTGTGAGGAAAGATGCAATTATAACTCACGACACCATGAACAACGGCATGCTCTCCGAACAAAATGACCTTTCCTGGGGCACTGACGAACCATTCGCGGTCATCCGCTTTCCGCGCTAGAGGCTCATTGAAGGCGAGTTTCTCTACCGCGCGGCTGATGGTGACCCCTCCGCGGGGGACAGTAGCACGGACAAATTGGTGTTGATCAGCACCAGCTGAGACAGTGATAGCGCCTGCCTCGAGGAGGGCATGTTCAAGATCGTCGATAAGGTCCGCCGGGTCTTCGATACCGACACACAAGCGAATGAGGTCCTCTGGTAAACCACGTTCTGCACGTACGGCAGGGTCAATGGACGCGTGGCTAATTTTCACCGTCCACTATGAGTGGTACTCAAAGGTAAATGACATTTCACGTACGACATGACACAAGGCATGCTGATCAGGGAGTTGACGCAACCGAAAGAGACCGAGATGCCCCAAAGACGTGTGGCGCCAACAATGCGCTCAGAGAGGGACTTGTCCCCCGTTGTGAAGGAGAGCACAGCGCCATAACCGTCTGCGTTACGTTCATGAATTTCCCTTCCCGGATGATTCATCAAGCCAGGGTAATGAACTTTGAAACCGAGGCGTTCGAGCATTGTGGCGACAGCCATTGCGGAAGTCTGCTGACGGTCCATGCGAATGGCAAGTGTCTTTACACCACGCAGAAGAAGGAAGCAGTCGAATGGAGTGAGGGCATTACCAATCGAGTTGATAATGAACGCTATTTGCTATGTATACTTTGTCAGTGAATTGTCAGACAGTAGTGACAAAAGGAAACACACTTTGGCTAGCTCCTCACGGTTGCATGTAATGACGCCTGCCATTAGATCGTGGTGACCGCTGAGGTACTTCGTTGCACTATCATACACTAAATCTGCACCGTATTCAAGCGGCCTTTGCAAGTAAGGGCTCATCATGGTGTTGTCGACCACGACGAGAGCATCCGGGGCACGTTCTTTGACTTGGGCAGCGATAGTCGAGAGATCGGCAACCTTGAGGAGCGGATTGGTGGGACTCTCCAAGAGAACCATCGCAGTTTTTCCTGATTTTACGTGGGCATGAAGATTCACAGGGTTAGTAGTATCAACGTGATGCACGATAACGCCGCCATGGGTTTTGAGGTAAGTGAGGAGGCGATTTGTGCCACCATAAAGATCGTCACCAGCGATGACCTCGTCGCCTGGCTTGAGAAGACGAAGGATGACGTCAAGCGCAGCCATCCCGGACGAGACGGCGAATGCATGGCCTGCTGAAGATATCTTGGCAATGTGGTGTTCTGCGATCAAAGTGGAAATAAGATGCCGTAACCCGACTGGGCTGGGAAACTCACCAAGGTGGCTTCGAGTAGGGTTCCCGCTCCTAGTGTAGTCGTATTGACCATCGATGCCTTTGAACGTAGCAGTTTGATATATTGGCACTGAACTAGAGCCATATTGATCTTTTTGATCTGGATTATCTACAGTCGCGCAAAGGGTCCCGAGGCGATACGGCTTGCGCGGACGAAATGGCGACTCTGGCTCGGGAGTTGGTAATTCATAATCTCTGATGAGGCCCTGATTTTGGGCTGAATGGGACATCTGTGGTGGAAGTAGAGAAAAGCGAGGCCGGGGCCTTTTTTGATTGAAATGCAATAATACTCTCCGAGTCGTGCGTGGGACTCGATGGCGAAATCATGACTTTCCCTCTCTAACTCGGCCGACCATCTCGGCAGTTACTTATTTATATTGTCTCATGCCTCGAAGACAACGTACGCTTTCCCTCTTCTATCCTACCTATGCTCATATTGCGTCCCAGCCGTTAGAAAGGCCCAAGAAAGCCAGCCACTCGATGCAGAGGTTATTGCAAAACGCGCCAAGCGACATCTGGATGAACTCGAGGTCCGTTCTCTTACGGCTCGCTCCCGATGTATTATCTCATTACGGCTAAAATACGAATAGCGCTCTAATTATGCCGAGCCATCCAGCTCGTATCTTGGTATGGACGAAGATGATCAGGCTGGGAAATCCGCCAAAGGCCGTGCCAGGCAGACGGTTTCGGACAAACGCCATCTCTCTGGTCCCAGCACGAAAAGGAAGAAGGCCAATATGAATATTCGTACAGCCATTTTATACAGGAAAAATTTGTCAACGCTCATCGAGGAATCAGTGAGTGACTTGGTCGTAATTCTAGCGCTAGCGTGTCTAATCGTTATTTACCCTACCCCAGGGACTCGCCAACCTCCATCCCTCGATACCCACTTATCTCACCGCCGCTTCCGCTCCCTCAAAGGAACCTACACGACCACTGTGCTCCGTTTGCGGCTACTGGGGCAGCTACAAGTGCAAGAAATGTGTCATGCCATTCTGCGGTCTGGACTGCCGTAGTGTTCATGACGAAACAAGATGTGAACGGCGCGTCATCTGAGTGCAATTACAGTATATTGCGTGTGAATTCTAGGATCCAATCTGCCAAGTATGCTTGTCTTCCTGCCATAGTGCACGCATCTGCTTCTCTCCGCAGGCCCCCAGGCTGGCATCGTAACGCTTTCCTGCAGAGTCTTTTCTGATATTGGATGACCAACTTTGCGCAACCCTGGCAATTGGTTGACACCTGCCCCACCCTCCTCTATAGGATAAGACACGTAGCATCGTGGACGCTTCAAACACAGAGCGAGTTTTGGGTACCACCTGCTGATGCCTCGACAACCGTGTTCTTGATTTTTATGCCCCGCTTTCCAGACATATCCAGCATACATACGCTGTACTAGTTGCCCCGCAAAGCTTAATCCATTTACATTTACTTCTCGTGCGTAGGTTGTAATCGTGAATTTCCAACGAGCCAGGTGTGGTTGACAAATTCGACAAGGCAAGGAAGACTAGATAAGTGAAGAGCCTTCAATAAGATGGTATACTTGAAAGCCGAGATAGACTGGCTGTCATCCACTTGTCCACATCGTAAGACGTCTTGGTCGTCAAGCCCGAGAGAATTTGGCGCCGCAGGTGGATTAGCAGGTGTAAGGGCACCGTCCACGGGTGGATCAATGGAGCTGTAGCAAGCGTTGCCAGTACTCGGAGGCTTGCTAGCAGCAGACGCAGAGATATCTACTAGATACAAAGACCTGCGCTTAATGAAAGGCCTTATCTGCTCTCCTGTCGGAACTCATGACACATAAGTTAGTCAATGCTTCAGATATGCAATTGAAAGAGGATATTGAAATTCGACATCGGGTCGATTGGAGTAGTAAGTTTACACTAGTTTCGCCAGCTGGATTGTATTCCGGCCAACATCTGTGGATACATATACGTTCTTCAAGAATGTATCCCCCACTAACCATTGTACCGGGTTGTCCGATTCCGCAGCAATCCCTGATACGCAGTCCCCGGTTGGATTGTTCGGGTCAACAGGCGCAAATGCAAGGTCACGAGGATCTACAGCGAATTCTCTCCCGCCAAATGTGACCGCAAGACTTGCATTGGTTGTACACGGGACCGTGAATCCACCATTACCATCGCTCTTCGCCCCTGGGATAGCCTGATGTATGACCTGAGCATCACTAGAGGGAACAATTAATAGCGTGGTGCCCGTATCAAGGATTGCGGTGCGGCCGACAAGTTTAAGATCTTGTCCATTTAGCGAGACAGTGTCAATCTGAGCCTCCCAGAAGCCCTGTGTATTGATATTGTGAATCGTGGTCAGCGTGTTTTGGTCAAATTTGCTTGTGTCCAACCCTCCGAAGGTAATTTGACCGTCGTTCTTCTGGTCAGCATGGCGGGGCAGTTTGTATGACGTAATGGCGTGTTGAATCAGCCCATTATGGGCCAGGGACTCGACAACTGTACGTAGATGTTGTGTGGATAGATCACTCCGGGCTAGACCCATGATGCCATCGAAACCGGAGTTAAGAAACTCGAAATTATCGGTTTCTTGAGTGGCTACGCAAAAATCGTGCCGGTTAAGCAGAAGACCCGCAACAACGACATTGTCTGTGACGAGGGTTCCATTGACAGACCCCATCCCATATTCGATATGAAAACGCTGTGTTGTATTCTGAAACGACGATGAGGATTTGGGTCCGAGAGAGACGTGGTTTCCCTACGCCCTGAATGAGATGAGTGCGATAAGCAGAACGAAGAGATGCGTACGCAGTCTGTTCCGTTGGTTGATACACACCCCTCCCCAACCACCCAGAGGTCAGCGGAGCCAGTATCGACCTGTACGTGAAAGGTATGAGGCGGTGTGCCTATTTCAATTGGAACGACATAGGCGGTTTCGAAAGAAACCTCGGCAAGCCCGATAGAATGTGGCGTCGGAGGGACATCCATACCTGTCATGCGGGCGAGGCGACGATGCGAGCGATTGATGTGTCTTTGTAAAAGCTAATGCGCAGGATTATTGTGAATTCAAGGCAAGTTGTATGAGGAACGGTACTAACCATCTGAGGATGGAGATCACGCCGGATAGGATTTCGCCGCCGGAGAGGCAACTTGATTAGTCCCGATTGCTCTCGCGTTAGTGGAGTAGCATAAGCTTCAAAAGTTATCCAAAAGAGGGTGGTCTGGAGCAAAATAAAAATCAAACGAGTGAGGTGCATCACGTTGGTCTAGGATAGTTGTGTCGTATACTCGAAACTGAGAGAAAAAGAGCGGATGTGTGGTAATGAAGGAAGGACAGTGTTACCACGCCATTTTATGTGTGCGCAGCATTTAAGGGAGCCACAGGGATACAGTAATTGAGGCCACATAGGGGCTCAAGTGAATCTGTGTGTCTGACGACCGCATATTTTGCTTTGTGATCAAATTCCATCGTGCCCAAGTTAAACAAATCGTGGAAGTGTCAGAGAAACTGATAGCTTTGAGACTGAATAGCTGGTGAATAAAATCGAGCGTAGGGTAATTTTGGACCGAATGTCGGGTGGGTAGACCTGATACAAAGAACATGCGTCGTCGTCGTCGTCATCTTACTTTCTGATAGATTAGATGAAGGACGACGCTTAGTCAGCACTGGCGAGGGCAATTGCACCCGTAGCTTGAGACTGCAGGCGCGGACCGGGGGTCGTCACTCGTCAGCCAGAAATCCAATGGTTTTGGGCCCGTCATCGGTGCCCCCAAAGACAGATGAGTCTGAGGTTAGCCTAGATCACCTAACTGGCAGAGCGCCCTCGTTCTGTGGCCATTGAACTGTATTGTTTGGCAGAAGGTAATACTATCACGTAACAAGAGAGTGGCTGCTGTGGTGATGGGGAATGTGACAAGGGAGGAGGGGGGCCAGCCTGAGGGGCCGTAGCCTCAGCCTAGCCATGGCCTTGATGACCATTGATTATTGCTTCGCTAGCAGTGATTAGCGGTTGAGGGTTTTCCTGATGACATTGGTCACATCGGTGGTGTGGCTCTCTGGTAGATTAGAGAGGAGGCTCAGAGTCTATGCAATCAGTATTGCCGCAGCAGTCACCTATGTCGGAGTGAGCACCCATTAGGGGAATGACCGTCTCTACATGAGTAAGTTGAATGTTTGAGGTAGGGTCATGAATGGTACAGGCACCCGGGACCGGCTGTGGGTGGCAATCTGTGTAGCACATGTACAAGAAGGGTAAAGCGGGACTACGAATCGGTGACCTACTTCCTACCTGCTTCTTGGTTCCTGGCCTCGTTAATGATTACACATATCTGTGTGGGTGAGGTGGCTCGCAGATGGTTTGACCCTGGGACAACTTTGCTTTCAAGTTTGCATATAGCGAAGTGTGTTATAGGTCATGACTCGCGTTCAGTGTATTCTATGATGTATGTATATCAGCGGCTTGCATTGTGTCCGCTTGTTTGGTGGAAACGCGCCCAAGCATATTGAAAATCGAGATTACTGTAGTACATTCATACAAGTTTCGCCAATTGGATTGTATTCTGACCAACATCTGTGGAAAAATATACGTTCTTCAGGAATGTATCCCCCATTAACCATTGATTTTGGCCGACCAGTTGACCCTCAGCGATCCCTGATATGCAGTCCCCGGTGGGATTGTTCGGGTCAACAGCCTCGAATGCAAGGTCACGAGGATCTATAGCGAATTCTTTCCCGCCAAATGTGACTGCAAGACTTGCATTGGTTGTACACGGGACCGTGAATCCGCCATTACCATCGCTCTTCGCCCCTGGGATAGCCTGATGTATGGCCTGAGCGTCACTAGAGGAAACAATTAATAGCGTGGTGCCCGTATCAAGGATTGCGCTGCGGCCGATGACTTTGAGATCTTGTCCATTTAGCGAGACCTTGTCCATCTGAGCCTCCCAGAAGCCCTGTGGGTTGATATTGGAAATCGTGGTCAGCGTGTTTTGGTCAAATTTGCTCGTGTCCAACCCTCCAAAGGTAATTTCACCGTCGTTCTTCTGGTCTGCGCTGCGGGACAGTTTGTATGACGTAATTGCGTGTTGAATCAGCCCATTACTGGCAAGGGACTCGACGACTGTAGGTACACGTTGCTGCGATATGGTGCTCCGGGCTAGACCCATGATGCCATCAAAAGGGGATATACTAGAACTCGCGAAATTATCAGTTTCTTGGGTGGCCACTCCAAAAGTGTGGTTGCCAAGTTGTAGACCTGCGATGGCGACATTGTCCTTGACGACAGTTCCACTAACTGCCCCAAGCCCATATTGGATTTGAAAAGACTGTATTGTATTCTGAAACGAAGATGAAGATTGGTGGCCGAGAAAGACGTGGTTTCCCTACGCCCTGAATGAGATATGTGTGATTATCAAAACAGAGAGAAGCGTACGCAGTCTGTTCCGCTCGTAGATACACAGTTCTCTGCACCCACCCAGAGGTCAGCGGAGCCAGAATCGGCCAGTAAGTTAAAGGAACGAGGTGGAGTGCCCATTTCCATAATCGCGACGTAAGCCGTATCGGTACCTTCATCGGCAAGCCCGATAGAATTTGGCGTTGTAGGCGTATTGGCAGGTGTGAGGGTATTCGCAGCAGCCGCTACAGCAATAGGGCTGACGCTCTGGTTGCCATTTGCCGTGCTAGTGATAGACTCGGTGACATCTGCCTCAAAAGTCTTTTCACTGGACACGTGTCTTGTGAGACTATTACAGTATGGAGGGAAAGTAAAAGCGTACATGGAGGCTGCGTTAGGGCCAGAAGGACTACCATGCTTGGCACCGGCGTGACCGACATGAAGGCTACGAGCGGCGATCTGCGCCTCACGAGCGGCAAGTCGCTCGAGATATATCTTAGGAGATACATCCACGGTACCCGTCATACGGGCGAGGCGGCGATGCGAGCGGTTGATGTGTTTTTGTAAAAGCTACGAAAAGGATTATTTTGGGTTCCAATAGGTTGTATGAGAAACGATACGAACTATCTGAGGATGGAGGTCGTGCCGGATGGTAATTTTCTGGAGAGACAATTTGATGAGTCCCGTTTGCTTTCGCGTTAGTGGAATAGCATAAGCTTCAAAAGTTATCCAGAAGAGGATTGCCGGGAGCAAAATGAAAGGCGTGAGCTGCATCAGTCTAGAGCAATGGTATAGTATACAGCTGAAAGACAGGACCGGCCTGTAGTATTCAATGAAAGAATAAATGGATGGGGATGAGAGAGAATGGAAGTAATGCCGCGTCCTTTATGTGTGTCCAGGTGTACGGGAACAGATGCGATCATAATGACATGCGGCCCAAGTCTGTGTCTGACGACCATTTAATCAGATTTTGTGCTTAAAATTCGGTGCGTGGATCATGCGTTGGTGAGAGGTGAACTATTGTTTGGGCCCAGAGATAGACACGCGGAAAGAGCTACGACGATGAGGAAACAAGAGAACTTGGTGACTACCGGTAGTTTATGAACAAGTTAGCTCCCGAGAATAAGGCGCTTTCCTTTGGGTCTGACTTGTTTGTGAATAGTACAATCAGGCATTGTTAGCCAAAATTTCTCGGTAAACTTAAGTCATGTTGCCGCTTGCAAGGTATTAATGTGGTCGTAATTACGTCCGCCAGATTACAGCACCGATCACGTGGTGGTTTTTCCTTTCTTAGCCATCCGTTGGGCTTTTCTGGACTTTCTGGGCCAATTTTGTGTCGATCACCTTCTATTTGTGTGTGACCCGCGACACAAAAATATGTGTGCTCACGATCAGCAACATGACTCTCGAGGGTGATACCGACGATAGCGGTTGTTGGCATCAGACGCTCGAACAATCGCAATTGCGATGTCAGCACAATCATGATGCCATGGAATTTGACGCGATGCGAATGGATCCAATTCCGGGAATGAGGGAAGGATTCCGACTCAGCTATAAGCAACATCAATGCGCAAAGAAAGACCGGGGTAACACACCTGAAAACACCTGGTGAGGAAGCACCCCCAAGATGTCCCAGCGCTCCTCGGCGGCGTCAGTGGAGGAGCACCCACAGAATTTACTTTGATAGAGACGACGCACAGGTAAATCTCTCCATGTCCACGGCAACCTCGAGAGCTACAGAGATCAAGCAAATGGGAAATGTTCACGCAGGTGTGAAACGGTTGCGGCTACGAAAGACCGCCCAAGGAGGCAGGCGAGGGTGGTCCGATGGTCGTCGAAGGGCTCTATCCGGATATAGAATCGAACCTCCACGGCGTGCGAGTAGTCCTCTCGTAATGTCTGCGTCGCAACCTGAAACAGCGATGATGCGTCCTTAGGAAGGAGTGGTCTAGCGTCAGGGTCAATCCTGGGAATCGTTCGTAGGGCGCAGGCCAGACGGGTAAAACGGATGACGTACCCAACTACAACTCCCATGTATAGTTAGTCCACATGACGTTTCCGTCCCCTCTCAGCCTGCAATGGTAATCTCTTTGCGCTAAAACTCGCGCCCACTCGGCCGTTACTGTATCTAAGGTTTTTGATGAAGAGTTCCTCATGGCTCGGGAGGCGCTAGGAACGATATCTCGTGCCAGTGGCTGACAGGGCGTGATAAGCGTACATGAGAGCCCTCGGGGAGAAGGCGAGGTGTCAGCGCTGCTTGAAGACACAAGGGGAGGGTGATGCCATCGATGGGACAGAGTCTACTATCTGATAAGGGGGTTCGGCTGACTGATGGGCTATTTGAAACGCTCGGTGTTGGGCTGACCGACCGCGGATGAGTAACGAGGTGGCCCTTTCCATTCACGGTACCGGTCATAAAGTAGACCGGGTCCGAGTGAGCAAATCGGAGCCGTAACGAGCTGGTATACACACAGTTATCGTAAGCGGAGGCGACCCTCAATAAGAAGATTGTTAACCCTCGGCGATGCTTGGCAGATGAGATAAGCAGTGAATTAGCGATTTATGGCCTGACTTTTTTTCCTCGTGATTCAGTTGAATAAATGCTGGCCGAGTTTCAAGGTAGCCGCAATGGATCTCATCCTGACCTTTGCAGATGATTATCTCTTGGACGACGCTTGGGCTCACCTTGTCCCAGCTTCCGCATTTACGCCTTCCCAATCGAGCTTCATCACCCCTCCTCCGATTGCCTTCCCCCATATCTCACCTTGGCATCACTTCCTCCTCACCCTCTTGCCACGTCCTCCACTAAATTCAACTCAACACTCCTCCATTCTCATTCCCGTCTCTGCATGGCCTCGCGACTATATCCCTCGTCAACTTGTTTCCCTTTCAGTAATCACCTTGATTGGTATTTTTTTTCTCTACTTTATTTCAGCCGGTCTCTCCTATATCTGCATTTTCAACCACGACTTGATGAAACACCCTCGCTTTCTCAAAAATCAGGTCAAACTCGAAATTCAATGCAGTTTACGCGCTTTCCCTGGCATGACCCTCCTCACTCTGCCTTGGTTCGAAGCCGAAGTTCGCGGTTATTCAATGTTGTACGATAATGTTGATGACTATGGTTTCTTGTATCTTTTTCTTTCAATACCTTTGTGAGACGCACCCTTCCACATCGTTCTCATCCTCCTCTGACTTAACCCCTGCAGCTTCCTTCTCTTCACCGATTACGGAATTTACTGGGTACACCGCACCTTACACCATCCATCGATTTACAAGTACGTTCACAAACCACACCACAAGTGGCTCAGTACGTCTCCTCGTACCGGCTCTCTATGTCTCTCTCAAATTGTTTTGTAGTTCCGACCCCCTTCGCTTCCCATGCGTTCCATCCCCTTGACGGTTACCTCCAATCTGTGCCTTACCATCTGTTCATCTTCCTCTTCCCCTTGCATCGTTGGCTCTACCTAGGTCTTTTTGCTTTTGTGAACGTCTGGAGTATCCTTGTACGTTCTTGTTTCCTTCGTGTCGGTGTCTAAATATGTACTCAAACGGAAACAGATTCATGACTCGGACATGGTTACAAACCATCCTCTTGAGACAATCATCAATGGCCCCGCTCATCACACTCTCCATCACCTTTATTTCACCGTGAATTACGGGCAATATTTCACCTGGGCAGATAGATGGTCCGGCACTTATCGCCAACCAGCTCCGGAGCTGGATCCGCTTCTCGAAGTACATGCTACCAGAGAAACAAAAAAAGAGGCGCTTGGCAAGGCAGAATAGTCCGCAATGATATGCTCAACTGATCATACGAGTATGATTTAATTTTTACTGTTCATATCTACTATACTACCCTGCTAATACGACAGTATATACCATTATGGTTAAACCAAATGGGTGTAGACCTCCCGTCGAATTTCTCAAGATCATGCTATTCTCATAGCGTGATTTTGCAGATCAAATTTGTAGTTAGTATACAAAACGATGGGGTGACGGATAGTGCCGGAGCAGCTGTTGAATCATCATCGCTTTTGTGTGCGCTTCTTCACCTCATCATCCTTGACCGGATGCAACATGATTTTGTTCGGGTGTCCGGGTGTATTACCCGAATGGCCTTTCGACCAGTCGTATGATATCGCGTACGCAAAGATAGTCCCGTTGCGATTGAACGCAGATGAGGAGATAGGGCCGGGGCATGGATCAAATGCTATTAATGTTCTGTCGTAAGCGAGTGCGAAAGGTGTTAAAAAAGGTCGACTACTTTTCAATCGTGTGCGTGAGTCCTTGTCCCAAAAGTTGATTGTCCCATCCGCTCCTGCAGAGGTATGGCGTGTGAGGCAGACTAAGAGAGGGTTTGAGGTGAGGCTCACCACAGGTGGAAAAGGTGCCGTGAACAGGATGGAAATTGATGTCATTCACGGCAAAGACAAGGGATTGATCTTTCGTCGTGGGTGATTGGTCACGCCGGTGGCACTTGAAGGAAAAGTTATTCCTGGACACAATTATGAATCAACGCTCGTATGGACGGGTGGGGCACGCACTGTGAATCCTTCTCGTCGACATATCTGAAGAGAAGATGTTTAGTAAACAGAAGTGTGTGAGAAATAGGGTTGGACACACTGGATAGCCACGCGACCTTCGACGCTGCCCATAGCGAAGCCGGTGCCATTGGGGAAACAGGATATTACACGCGTTTGCCACTTTAATGGCGAGATCATTGTCTAACAGGTGATCTCAACTCTTTGCAAAAAGCAACACGACTAGATTGTTCAACGACCGCACCTTGTACGGAGTCGTAGGGTTTGTGAGATTGAATATCTGGACATGGCGCTCCGCGGTACCGACTACCATCAGCGGGTACGAGACATCAAGCGTGTAGCAGCGCTCGGGTAGCTGCACCGTCGAGACGGGATTCGCCGTTCGCATGTCCCAGTACTGGCACGGAATGAAAAGTTAAAAGAAGGCTTAAAACAAAGTGAAACGGAGGCCAACCTTGATAGTTTTGTCCCACGAACCGGTAGCGAGAATACCGCCCTGCGGTGTCTCGAGCCATTTGACGATCCTCACGGGTGCGTCGTGCTGCGCAACCTGTTGAGACTGGCCCGTTTGAATGTCATAGAGACGCGCGGCGTTATCACCACCGCCAGATATAATCTTGGTTCCCTCCTATTGAAAGCGTGTAGTTGGAAAAAGAAAAAGAAAACAAAATGTCCATATAATTGGGGCTTACTTTGTTCCAACAGACCGAGAGCACTGGCGCCTGGTGTCCGTACATCGCTTTCCCTTGCGTCTGGCCATTCGCTCCTACTTCATAAATTCGCACCTATGAACATCCAAACGTCAAGAGGCAATGTGAACGAACAAACGGGAGTGGCTCACATTATTGTCCCAGCTCCCCACAGCGAGGAAGTCGGCTACGGGGCAGAAAGAAAGAGTAGATATGGAATCTACGGGAGGTTCTGCAACCTCAACATCCTTATCTCCCGTCGAAGAGACGTTTGCGGATGTGGAACTTGCTCCGAAGAAAGCCATTGAAAGTGTTCCTCTTTGCAATGTTCGCGCGCTACCAGCTTAAGTTGCCTTGTAAGGGATATGTTATATAATCTTTCAAGTTATCGCCGAACGGCGGTGATTCATACAAGACCACAAAAGTAAGACATCTTTCCGTGAATTAAGTATATAGGTATAGTATATGGCAGATTCCCTGGCCATTGAAAAGATGGACATTGCGCCGCGCAATAAAAACGACGAGCCTGGGACTCGAACCCAGAACCGCTAGCGCCGGAAACTAGCACGCTACCATTGCGCCAGCTCGCCATCTAGATGCCAGGGCCCTTCGGTATACCTGAACGTTGAAATAGTCCATTCATCCAGGAAAGGTAATGGCCGAGTGGCGAATTTTGCGCAACACACGAGACAAGATCTGCAAAGCCATAGTGCCATACATGTTGAACAGCCTTCCCCGATGGAAGACAAATGGCGTAACTCGTGACAGGTCTAGATGAGAGGCGCTCACACGATGAGTCATTGAGCGAGTGTATGAGGTAAAAAAGCCGGAATTCTTCGGCCTTGAGAGCCGATACAAGGACACATAAAGTAGAGAGAGAGCGGATCTCGCTGTCACTCTTCACGGCCCCTAAGTAATTCACTTTTTTTATGACTCGCAACGGTGATGTTCCTCCGGCAGATGAGGAGACTCCCCTCCTCAAGAAGCCACCAACCCCTGTACCTTGGGCTCAAGTCTGGATTTTGCTTTTTCTCCAGTTGGCAGAGCCACTTACATCACAGGTCATATATCCATTCACACCAGAGGCATGACGTTTCTATTCGACTCGATCAAAGTTCTTTTTCTCACTCCAATATGTCCCTAGTTTGTTCGAAATGTTGGGATCACCCATGGTGATGAATCTCGCGTGGGATATTATGTTGGCTTGATGGTAAGATTCAGCGTCAATCTCTCTACGCGTCTGCCCATGACATTTTTTAGCAATCCATATTCTTTGCCACTCAGGCTCTGACCATCTTACACTGGAGTAGGCTCTCCGATGTTGTTGGCCGTAAGCCGATCATCCTTACAGGTCTCTTTGGCCTCTCTTTGTCCATGTATACCTTTGGGCTCTCGACTACTTATTGGGGCGCTGTTTTTAGGTATGCGTTTATCAACTCTATGCTATTCCTCACTAACGTATCCCAGCCGGAGTCTCAATGGGGCTCTGAACGGCAACGTTGGCGTTATCAAAAGTATTGTTGCAGAGATCACCGACCCCACAAATCTTCCGCAGGTATATGCGTACATGCCTGCCTCATGGTCTACGGGTAGTACACTCGGGTGAGTGAGGCCTGCTCTTGATGTCCTGCTTTTTATGAATGAAGCTTGTACAGCCCTATGATTGGAGGTTTACTCTCACGTCCCGCGGACCAGTTTCCTAACACTTTTGGAAATTCCCAGTTCCTGAAGAACTACCCTTACTTCCTTCCATGCGCAGTTCCTGCCACTTTTTCCGCGCTGGCGTGGGTAATGACGTATGTCTTTTTGCGGGAGGTGGGCTTGAACACAATTTTATTCGACTCAGGCCCACAGTTTACCATTTCTAGACCGTTCCTTCTCCGGTACCTCTTCGCAGTCTTCTGAAGAAAGAACCACAACACTCGTTATCTGAATCAGATGACGCCGAGAAGCCATATTCTCTTAGCCGGTTGATGACGCGGAGGGTAGTAGTGTTGGCTGTGATCAACTATGGGACTCTTTCCCTAGTTGAGATTTCTTATCGCGCGATCCAGCCTTTATTCTTCAGCACGCCCGTCCATAGAGGTGGCCTTGGACTGGCACCACCGGCGATTGGGAAGATTCTTGCGTGCTTCGGGATACTCAATAGCGTCTTTCAATTTTCTTGCTTCGCGCGCGCTCATGCTCTATGGGGTACAAAGCGAGTTTTTATGGGCGGGCTGCTCTGTGCGATCCCAGTCTACGTGCTCTTTCCCGTGATCAACGCCTTGGCCCGTGCTTACGGTGTCGGCCGGGTTGTGTACTTAGCTGTTGCCCTTCAAGTTATTTTTGCCTGTGGTGTATCCTCGTGCTATGGTAATTGTGCTCCCGACTATAAATCAAGTGGCACTGATCTAATATGATTCTTACAGGGTGTATCTTCATTTATATATCTGCCGCATCTCCCAACCGTGCATCTTTGGGCGCGACAAATGGGCTTGCCCAACTCCTCGTTTCAATCATGCGTGCGATTGGCCCAGCAACCTCTACTTCTCTCTTCTCACTATCATTAGCGGAAGGATATTTAGGTGGTGGGCTGGTATATGCCGTCCTCCTTGTCATATCCTTAGTTGCAATTGCCTTTGGAACCGCCCTTCCACGGCAACTGTGGCTGTCATAGCGTGGCCGCGCTATATACGCTATCAAAGGCATCTGACTAACGACTTAGACGCAGTAACGCTTATAACATTGTCACGGTATATAGAAACAAAAATTCACTACACATATTAAAGATCTCTTCCATTCCTTCTCAATATCTCAACCGAGTCTGCCCAAGGCCTCCTTAGCAGAAGGGCCTATTCAAGGCGAACGATAATAGCCCATTGGCACAGATCAATTCCCATTCTGCTGCTACGTCGTCATACAGATACAATACGCGTTTCCAAGCCTTCGGGTCAGAATACATTGTAGAGTTTCGCAAGTGGTAACGTTGTTGCGGGGGCGATATCTGCGAGCTCACCATCGGCGCGAACTTCGTAGCTCTCAGGGTCGACAGTGACGTGTGGGGTAGAATCGTTCCATTTCATGTCCCTCTTCCGAACGCGGCGGCAACCACGCACGGCCTCCATGCGCTTCATCAACCCATACCTCGCAATAGTCCCCGAGTCAAGCGACACTTGTGAGACAAAACTGACAGAATTGCGTGCAGCTGAGGAGGGATGAGCACCCCACATGGGCCTGCCGAAGAATGGTTGAACGGTAGGAATAGATCCATTAGCGTCACCCATCTAAAAAAAACAGGGGTGAGATGCGAACGCTGAGTTAGTTCCGAGCAGGTACCTGTGCCCAGGCAATGACACCAGATTTGAGCACCATCTCGGGTTTGGCACCAAAGTTCTCTGGTTTCCACAGGACGAGATCGGCTAATGCCCCAGGAGCGATCTGACCAACCACGTGTGAAATTCCATGGGTGATCGCACTATGAAACAGCACGCGTTGAAAAAGTGGACAAAGTAGAGGAAGTGATTGCATACGGATTTATGGTGTATTTTGCAATGTATCGTTTAACGCGTGCGTTATCGTGGCCTTCGGTATCACCCAAAGAAGTGAGAGGGCCGCGGAATTTGCGCATCTTGCTTGCTGTGCGCCACGTGCGGCTTATGACCTCACCGACACGGCCCATCGCCTGGGAGTCCGAGCTGATCATCGAGATTGCGCCCAAATCATGAAGAATATCCTCAGCTGCGACCGTCTCAGCGCGGATACGCGATTCTGCGAAAGCCAAGTCCTCTGGGATAGATTTATCCAAGTGGTGGCACACCATGAGCATCTGCCCACAACGTCAGGGAAGTAGAGGTGTGCATAGATAAGAAACGAACATCCAAATGTTCATCGAGAGTGTTACTCGCGTAAGGTCGCGTCGGGTTTGTGGAGGACGGCAGGACGTTTTCGTAGCCACAGACGGTAATGATATCTGGGGCGTGCCCACCACCTATGCAAAGAGTCAGAAGCCAAGAGCAGCGAAAAAAGTCACAGTGTTTAACCTGCTCCTTCAGTATGATAAGTATGTATGGTACGACCGCCAAACGCGGCGATCGTTGCTGCAACGGAATGAGGCAAAGGCGCAGGAGCAGGGAGATAAGACCAACTTTCAACGAAACCTGATTCATTCAGTGTATCCGTGTGTATGTTTACCTAGCTCATCAATAAGTGTACGGCGGAGCTGCGGCGTACTATATCACCACAAACCTGGACGTCGTAGGCATCACCCACATTCAGGCAATTGGCGATGGCCGCTGGTGTGGAGCCCCAATCTTCGTGCAGTTTCAAACCTGCAGCGCCCGCTTTGACGATGTCTTCAAGGGCGGATGGACCAGCATCATTGCCTTTCCCCGTAAAACCGAAATTCATAGGTAGAGTGTCCGTAGCAGCCAACATGTGCTGCATGTAGAATGGACTTGGTGTACAAGTTGTTGCATTCGTGCCCGCACTGGGACCGGTTCCTCCCCCAATCATCGTGGTTGTACCAGCTGCGAGAGCCTCGATGACCTGAGTCGGCGAGATGTAGTGGACATGCACATCGATCGCGCCGGCTGTGACGATGAGCTTCTCGCCCGCAATAACTTCAGTGCTCGAGCCGATAACGAGTGATGGATGGACACCGTCCATAACATCCGGGTTCCCGGCCTTTCCAAGGCCTACGATGGCCCCATTCTTGATGCCGATATCCGCCTACACAGGAGATTATTAGCAGGAAGGGGTAAAAATAGTCACCGGAAACTCGTACCTTGTAGATCCCAGACCAGTCTACTATGAGCGCGTTTGTGATTATGAGGTCAAGCGCTTCCGATGATGAACGATTCGTCGCTTGTCCCATGCCTTCACGAATAGATTTTCCTGCTGATATGTGAGATAAAACGTCGGTACTTAAGAGGAGGGACTAGCCTCCACCAAACTTGACTTCGTCGCCGTACACGGCCTGCACGATATAAGGTATGAAATGTGACGTGTTTTGAGCTTACCTCATCGCGCTCTACCTCAATCCAAAGCTCGGTATCCCCAAGTCGAATACGATCTCCAGTGGTCGGCCCAAACATAGCTATGTACGCCTCGCGGATAATTGAAGTGTCCTCACGCACTTCTTGAGCACCTGGCTCCGGGACTGATAAGAATCCACGTTGCAAGAGATTTGTAAGGATCGAGTCCCGTGAAGCGTACGTAAGAGGACCAGATGCAAGCAAATTACCCCCAGAAATGGTTTGAGCGCCCCCAATTTTGCAGAGAGTGATAGTCTTGGTGTCACCTGGCTCGAATCGGACAGCAGTACCTGCTGGGATGTCAAGGCGTTTCCCGTACGCGCGGTTGCGGTCGAAAGAGAGGGCAGCATTCGTTTCAATGAAGTGGTAATGTGAACCAATCTAGAACTATTCAGAAACACAGCCGCATTATACTGGTGGATACAGACCTGCACCGGGCGATCGCCGGTATTCGTCACGCGTAGACGAATGCGTTCGCGACCTTTGTTGATAACAATGTTGTCCTTGCGCGCTATAACTGCGCCAGGAAGCCTCTCGAATGAATACAGCAACGGGTCCTGCACTGGAAAGAGGTCGTTGGATGGGATAGGGAGGAAGGACCCGTAGAGAGCGGCCACTATATCGCCATCTTCAGATGAAATTGGGTCGTGGACAGTCACCAAGAAGACACTTTTGGAAGATCACATCATCGTGAAAACGACAAGTATGAGACCTAACACACCCGTCGTGGAATGTACCTTCCACTTGAATCTCGTGGAGGAGGCTTGGGACGGAAGGCAAGACATGACGCCTCCCTAGGAGATTCTTCCCATATTGCATGAGGTCTGCAACAGAATGAACTCCATCGCGTATCCGTTCCTGAAGCTGAGATGCAATGAGAGCATTTGCTTCGGTTTGGTTCAGGCGAAGGCCCCTCGCCAGGCGTTTCTGGGCAAGGAAGCCTAGCTGTGAATGATGGTAATCAGTTGGGAAGGTGGTGTTGAGATGGACAGGTGAATAACTTGGTGGAGGGCGAGCTTTTCATGCTCCCGTGGTGAAAGCCGCATGTCATCGATAGCTGTGGCACTCCCCTATCTTCAGGCAAAGCCGCTCTGGAGCTGTGGAGAGCCGCAAAGAGCCGAGGCGAGCCAGCCGGAGCCGAGGGCCGAGGCGCGGCGCTTCGGATTAAAACTATACAGTACTGCAAGCCACCGCCACCGCCCTCTCTCCTCCCCTCCTCTTCAAGCTTCACGCTTCAACGCAGACACCTTTTCTTTTCTCCACACTGAACACAAATGGCTCAACGGGTCACTCTCCGCAAGCGCCAGCCTTACAACACTTCGTCTTCACGACGGCGTATTGTCAAGACTCCAGGTGGTGTCCTCCGTTACCACCATATCAAGAAGTTGCCTACAGCGCCCAAGTGCGGTGACTGTGGCTCCAAGCTCAGCGGAGTGTGTTACTTATTGACTTTTTCGTGTACATTGGCTGATCTTGTGGTACAGGTTATTGCCTTGCGCCCGCGCCAATACGCAACCGTGTCAAAGACGAAAAAAAATGTCACCCGGGCGTATGGTGGCTCACGATGTGGTAGTTGCGTGCGTTCTAGGTATGTTATTCTATTCTCCTTCATTTCGTCTGCCACTCATAATCAACATCTATTCAAAAAAGGATCGTTCGTGCTTTCTTGATCGAGGAAGCAAAGGTTGTCAAGCGCGTTATCAAGTCACAGCAAAACGCTGCAGGTCGCTCGTAGATCTTACATGTCATGCAGTTACAATGAGGGAATGTTGTCGTTGCAGGTGATGAGGGACCATATATACTAGCATTGAACCGTGCTCCGCACGGAGCTTCTTGTCATTGCAACGCCCAACTATTTGCACCCGGAATCCCATGAAATTTGACGGACTTGGGTATGCCACGAACGACGGCGTCCTCGGACTGCACAACTGTGACACGTCCGTCAACCCGGCCAATCACTGACTGACATCAGCCTTCCAAAGAGTGGTCGGCATCTGATGGTGCACCTGTTGACGACCTGACCACTGTCCAACAACATCCCCTCGTACACCAACCAAGTCTGACTCGATGCTCGTCAAGACCGCACACAACACTCGCAACACGATTCATCATGTGCCGCTCCACCTGTATACACTGGAAATGCCGACGATGTCGACCTCAACCTTGCTTGCAGCTGCATGCAACACTCAGCCTCGTCATCTTTACTTCAAGTTCTGTTTATTATCCCTTTTCACTTTTCATTCTCCCCTGATCAACCGACAGTACTCGGTCATGCGTCCACCAGTCCCCGCCTCGGCCTGGAAATGCACAAACTCATCAAACATCTCCTTCCTTTTGGCATTTCCGATGCTGCACAATACCCTTCCGCAACACCTCGCAAGCGGCCCTCAAGGGTTCGGGCTCCGTGGGCACATCCACATGCACCGCCATCAAGTCCGACACGTCTTCCTCCTCCACTGCGTCCGCCTTGCGCTTCGTCCCACCAGAGGCGAGTT
>QLPA01002715.1:16302-34658 GCA_003313945.1 Lactifluus pinguis | reverse complement strand
GAGGATATGACAGGGTCACCTCGCAAACCAGAAGAGTCGATCGGATTCACTCGAGCGCTTGGATGGGATTGCACACTTATAACTTCGACCAACTGAGGTCACGTTCCATCGATCCCTGCGTATCCTTGGTATCGTCACGACGATCTCGATATTATTTGAATGAGAGAGAAGGGCCCCTGCTTGTTTATCGATGTGCCGTTTCAAAATGAGATCTAATGAGAGGCCGAACTTACTGGTCATTCTTGCTTGCGGACACGTAAGAGCAGCACTCGTCTCGCCTTACACAGATCACGTATCAAGTTAGCTGATCAGAGAGCCTGAGAGAAGAGAAAGAAGACTCCACTGCCACACTAGCAGGATCAGGGTTGGGGAGAGGGGAAAGAAATTCAGTTATGAGTATCTCCAGCTGAGGCATAAATGAAAGCCAGGTAAGTATATAATTTGGTGGGAAGTAACAAATTTTTACAAGGAGAGTCTGTGACACACCCAATCTCATACTGTGGGCAGCAGTTTTACTTCCCATTGGACCTCCCTTGCTGAGAACTGCCAGTTGTTAGCAAAGGAGATCCAACTGGATGTAAACTGCTGCCCACAGTATGAGCATGCATAGATTGGGGCAATTGGGTGATCGAAATGTCGTAAGTTAGGTGAAGAAAATGCCTGTTTGGTCCTGTTTGGTCCGAATTACAACATCGATACCAGACTCTCGCTCAATGCTATTTCCCCCACTACACTATCATACATATTCACACTTTCTAACCCAGGTTCAGATATATAATGGAAGTAAAGGGTCGACGAGCCCACTCCACTTGATTCCCTCCGCAAAATCTTTCTCATCGATCAAAAAGTCCTGTGAAATTTAAAAGTCAGGACCAGGGGATTTGCAAGGGGAAGCGGAGAAAAAGCAAACGAACGATTTGGGCTTCTACAAGCGATCCCCGCACAAGCGAAAGTCTCTCAATCACGTGGTCTACAGACATCCCAGGAGCAACGTGCCCCACCTTGACTTTCGGTTTATATGACTGCAAAGGTGTTAACAAAGGCAAAACGCACAGAACCGGCGATGCCATATACTTACATCATAGGTCTGCCAGTTGCGCACACGGTTACTTGGAACTGGGCGAAAGAGCTCCGTATACACCTCACGATTCACTCGTGCCGTGGTGTTCCACAGATTCAAGACTTTGTCGGACAACGGGTCTGCAACGATCATGTCCTCCTTGAGACCCGTCTCGTCGACATTTGGAACCGGAGCCGGACGCATGAAGGAAGTGACCTCATCCTGGAGCATGTTTATCGGATGGACCAAACCTAGGTGCGCTGCAAGCCGCGTATGTTTTATGTGAGCATAACTTAGTTTTGTACTACAATACAACACGCACTGCGGAAGAGCTTGCGTCGCAGGGAGGCTGCGAAGCGGGCTGCCGTGTACGGACGCCCATCCATCATACTTGGAATTCTGTCTTCGTCCTCGACGACCAGTGCAATCTCAGAGTCACGATCACCCTGCGGTTAGTATATGAGTACAAGATCGACGGTAATCTGCAAGTTTCGGTATTGCGTACCCTCTGACTACGGTCATTCAGGTTAGCTGAACCCATCTGAGTTACGACAAGGTCAGAGAGTCGCTGCACGGTATGACTGGAGACATGCTTACGATAACGCGGCGATCGTCAACAATCATGACCTTACTGTGGATATACGCCAGCTCGGAAACGTATCTGGAAAGGGCGTGAAATTTAGGCGCAGGTCTTCGCAAGGTTAGACTGATAACATACGAGTCAAGCTCTTCTTCCTTGGTTCCAAACCACTGCTCATCCGCAAGCCTCGTCTTGTCTTGTAACGCGTGTTGGCCAACCGTATCAGCAACTGCGGCAAATCTGGTCCCGCCGAGTGTACTTGCACTACGTTCGAACTGCTCGATCATATTGACTGCTTCGTCGTACGAGGCGGGAATTCGGTACTTTTCTGTCTTCACCGCCGTCTTTTTGGTGAGGCAAAGCCCTTCGGACGTCGGCTCAGGGATCGTGATCGTGACCTCAGTTGGCATGTCCCCATCCACCGAGTCGTAGACCCACTGGCGCGCGAGTGCTGCCTGCGCTTGGCCGAACTTGACGCCCGACTTTATCTCCGCCTGAGCGATGAGCGTGTCTTTGACCCACAAATCAGAAGGGTGATCAATAGACATGGCGAGCACGTACTCATGGGAGCAGGGATCCGATCGTATACACGTAGATTATAGAACCGGATGTAGTCAGTTCTTGAGGAACACTCCGTCAGATGGCACGTATAGAACAAGAACTACGTGCTCACGGCTCGAATCCCGCTCGACGGATCTCTTCATATATGCTACTTCCACCGCGATTGATAGTGCGGTACTGAGCGGCAATGATGGTCTTGATTGTATTTTCATTCTGCACATCACCTGCATTATCCGGAAGCTCCGGAAGAACTACGATGACCTATAAAGAGAGCATTAGGCATACTTTGAACAAGAGAAGAACTGCCCACTTTGAATTTCTTCTGGGACTTTGCAGCACGAAGGATGCGTTCGACAAGTGCAGAAGCAATTTGATTCTTCACGGCTCCCGTCTTTGTCGTATTCGATATGCTCGAGTCAAAAATCAGGTTACCTTGATAAATCAGAGGAATAGTCTAGCATACAAGTATTGGTTCTCTACGAGGTGCAATTTTAGGACCGCTCATGCATGATGTCAAACTAAGCACAACGTACCAATGTAAATGAAATGCTCGGCTTCCCGAATCATCTGGATATCTGTCACCATCTATTAGCCTACGTTTCGGTACAATCCGTCCTTCTTACAGGCGTTCTGAATGCTGTGTTCCGTTGATACGCCAAGGCTCCATGCGCTGACACTCCGAACGACCTGTACATGGCATGTCCCATAAGGCGGTCTTGAGCCAATTTGATCAACTCTGTCCCTGAAGAGGCTGCGGAAGCGCTATTTGGAATGCTGATCAACGGGGTGTCATGGTTGTTCACAGTGTGGATGGCGTACGATTGCTTCTCTTGGAGCAGTCACGACATCGTTTGGGAACGCAAGCCAGTTGTAGCGACTTGAATTGGTAATCAGCAGGGGCGGAGTTTAAAAATGAACTCAAAACGAACTTGTCATCTTTATACTTATTTATTTATGCGGGTTGTGTAAATGAGTGATAATAATGGTTAATGGAGTGTAGCACACCTTGACACCCTTGATCCAGTTCCACCGCTGAATAAAGTGTTGCACAATGTCGAGGACAACGGGGCCGTTGATTGTCATGTTCATCTAGTAGAATTCTAAGTCAACCAGGGCCGAGCTCGGAACTTAAGAACATAAAAGAGGCGTACGTCGTGCCATGGCATACGAGGGCTCTCCAATAGGGAAATGTTTTCGTTTACATAGTCACGGACGTTTTGATAATCCGTGATGCGCTCATTGTTGAAATCTTGGCCTGGGAAAATAGTGCGTGAGAAATCCGTCGGATGCGCATCGGTAAGCGGCTGATTCTGGGTGTCCCAACGGCCAAAACAAATATCGATCCCGCCAATGCAAGCGCGATGGTTGTCAACCACAACAATTTTCTCGTGGTGCGTCCAATACTCGACGATATCTAATCATTGATTCTTATAGATAAATGCGCCACCTAGGCTGAAAAATAAATGCCCACCTTTAGTCCCAATATGGTTTGGGTGACGCATACATGCAATGTTGGGATGCAAGGCTTCGAGAGCTCTCTGAAAATTAGAGCACGATTGTGTGGTCAGTAACAGGCCCTCTTACCTCGGTGTGGGCCGAGTTAATTGTGAACAATGGTTCAAACTTTGGGTGGGCGCAGAGCTGGTAAGTTATCACAGAGACGGTAGTTGCTAGTAATTGCGTACCTCCTGATAAACAGCTACACAGATTTTCACCCCTTGCTCTGCCTTGCGCTTGAGGATCCTGTCGAGGCGCCACTCTGCATTTTTCGCAGGCGGACGGCGTAGGTAGAGCTCAGGACTCAACCACCAGTCCTCAAATGGGGGTCAGGCACGAAGCAAAACACGAGGAATGATCTATACAGTACCTGTATAAAGATGCACTCCCTTGCGCTTTCAAGCATCTCAGACAGCGCATAGAAATAGTCGTGGCCCTTTATGTGCCTGAAGCACTCTTTAGAGGAAGCTATTCTCGAAAGAAAACATCACCTACCACTTGACAAAATTCTGAGGTCGTTCGCCCGCAAAGCTTCCAAAGCGATGACTCGCATTTACAGGTGTGTTGCCATTAACTGTCGTCTCAGGAGCTTCGAGTTTTTCTATGATATCGGTTATGCCCTTTGGTAAGTGGAGATGACTGAGGAAGGACATGCTGATGGAGAAAGAAAGCAGTAAACGAGTATCTTTATCAATCGTCGCATCTTATAAAGGCGTCAGTGGCAGTGCGTTAGCAGTAGCAATATTTCTCGCCGGTGGCGCCGGTGTTACATGAGGTCGTGTAATCTCGGCTGGCAAACGGGTGCCACGGCCGCAGCAGACGACGACTTGCGCTGCTTCCGCATCAAATCCTCGCTGCTGCGCGACGTTGACGATTCTCTCGTCCGAGCCATCTCGCACAACAACGCACAAGCAGGACGGCCGAGCGGGCACACTCTTGAATCGTTGAGTACATTAAGTTTCTTGTTTAATTAACATATTTCCTTTAATTCTTTGGAGTCAGAGAGTAGTGATCGGAACTGCGCTGGAAGTCGGAATTTCGTCGGAATGGCATGCCAAGAAGGCCGAGCGAAAACGAGTGGTCAGCAAGGTATATACGTCATAGTGTTCTTTTCAAGTTCGCGCGGGCGCCTGTTTCAAAACAGATCGATATAATCTAAGAGACTTGGACAAATTAAACTCATATCAAACTGCTAAGTTAGCATATTTGTTATTGAATTCAATCCGAGATCGGAGGCAATGAATACGCCCAAACACAATTGATTGGTAGATTGTATCAGATTTTGTATCAGATTATTATAAATTAATTTATGGGTACAATTGTATATAGTTTACTGTATTCTGCCCTTCTATCACCTCAGAGGCTCGGCCCTGGTCTGGCCATGGTCTCGTTAGTACGTGTGAATAACGTACAGCACGAACGGATGGGTAAAGATGACGTAATACATGTCTTGGCGGGGAAAAGTGCGAACTCACGGACCTATTACTGTCATAAATTTTCATCAACTTTTGGAGCTGACTGAGGCTGTGTGCCGGAAAGGCCGACAAGCTCTGGAGTACAGTAGGTTTACAATGCGGAGCAGTCATTGGATAAGTGTTTTTGTCCCGATTATAATACTTGTAGATCTGTGCACGTAAACTTACCAAGAATAGTGCCGTAAGTCGAGCTTGAGCGCTTGAGCCATCATTTAAAATCTGTTCCATGTTCCATCCCTGTTTCATCTGTTTTACCGGTCCACCGGTCCCTTTAGGTTACGATAAATAGGGAGCACCCCTTTTGATTATTGGTTCAAGGAATCAGCAGACCTCTCACCTGCTCTGGTTCATGCCATGGAATGAGTAAGAAAAAAAATGGATCGTAGATATGCATTAGAATTAATACAACAAGTTGTACGTTTTTCATTGTCAGGCATGACCATCGTAGAACAACAACGTCCAACGCGAACATGCTAGAGAAAGGTCAGTTCCCAGTCCTGAGAAAAGAGTAAACGAGTGCCAGTGATGTTGAAAACACATGGTACGTTTTACGAAACGAAAAAGTAAAAAGTACATGTATGCTGCCCTGTGCGCTGTGTACGCATTAGACCTTCTCGTTCGAACCCATATCGTCCTCTTTCTCCGAAACGGGCGGGGCCCCGAGCTCGATGCCATCCGCAACAAGTTGCTTGCGGTACTGGACCGAGCTTACGGGAGCCACGCTCCGGTACAACAAGTCGATTTGTTCCAGGGAGAGACCCTTCGTCTCAGGGATGCAGAAATATGCAAAGATGATGCAGCAGCAACACGTCGTGCCCCAGATGTAGAATACCTTGGTCCCAAGGTTTGCATTTCCGGGGCCAGAGTCGACCATGTACGGTGCTGCGAAATCAGATGAGGATGTGTCACCAAAACGCGAATTGAAGGAAAAAAACGCACTAGCGTAGGCAATGGCAAAGTTCCAAAGCCAGTTGGATGCAGTTGAGAGAGACATGGCCTTGGCACGGATATTCAGAGGGAATATTTCCCCAGTAATCACCCACGCGATAGGTCCCCACGTGGAGGCGAAGAATGCAATGTAGAAGCAGACCAGGGCGACCTCTGCGGATTGCGCGGACTGGTTGGTCTTCGATGTAGTCGAACCAATGATCGCAATGATGTACTCGCAGACCGTCATCCCAACTGCACCAACAAGAAGCAGGCGCCGACGACCGAAACGTTCCACACCATATATTCCGGGTAGGGTCATGCCAACATTAACTGTGGAGGTGGCAATGGAGATAAGGTAGGGGCTGTGGATGCCAGCATTCGTGAAAAAGGTGGTCCCAAAGTAGAAGATAAAGTTGATCCCGGTCAGCTGTTGCCAAGCTTGGAGGAAGATACCGGTGAGAGTGCGGAAGCATATCCTATTTTCCGACAAACGGAAACAGTCCAGGTAGGAGGATTCGCCCAGTTCCTCCTCGTGCTTCAAGTTGATCCGAATCGCTTCAAGTTCGGAAATAACTTCAGGGTGATCAGGCGGAAGAGAGGTGAGGCGGGAGAGAGAAACAGCCGCATCTGCATCACGATGTTTCTTGATTAACCAACGAGGGGACTGGAGTACGTTAGACGAGTGTATTTCATCACCGATTGTGCACAAAAGCGCTCACCTCGGGAAGGAAGGCCATGCCGCCGGCGAGGATTGCAGCCCAGATAAACTGAATAGCAATAGGAATGCGATACGATGAGTGGTCAGCTCGATTCTTCGTGGCGTTGTTGAAGATATTGGAGAGGAGGATGCCAATAGTGATAGCCCACTGGTAGAGACTGACGACGGCGCCACGAATCCACTTGGGAGAGCACTCGGACTGGTACATTGGGACCAAAGCAGAGACTAAACCGACGCCAAGGCCAGCGAAAACACGACCGACGATGAAGAGAGGGAGAGAGGTCGCGGCCGTCTGGAGGGCGACTCCAACAGAGAAAACGAGACAAGAAGCTACAAGACCCCATTTGCGACCAAGAATGTCACCGAAGGGAGCAGCAGAAAGCGCGCCTAAATAAAAATCAGAAAGGGATTGAAAGAAGAAGGAAGATGAAACGGACCGAAGAAGGTACCGGCAGAGAGAATTGATACAACGAGAGACCTCTGAGAAGAGGAGATACCGTAGCCATCGGGAAAGGATGCAGAGACTGGAACGGGATGACCAAAAGTACGGAGCCAGTTTGGCATCTGCTGGAGGCCAGAGATGGTACCGGTATCATAACCAAAGAGGATGCCACCGAACGCGGCAAATGCGGCCTTTGAGAGAACAAGATGACGATGAGAAGAGTGAAAAAAAAAGTGAGAGTAGAAGGATAAAGGACGAACCATAAGGATACCGGCAAATTTGCTATGGGGAGCATTAGCTCCAATACCGCCACCTAGAGCGACTGGACCACCTGGCATGATGATGATAGAGAATAAAGAAAGGGTGACGGTTGAAAGAAGACAGCCATGAGAGAAGGTTGGGCTATTTATCCCTACCGAGGTATGGGTTCCATCTAGTTTGGTGTAAACAAGTCAAGAAGTAAGTGTACCACATGCATCCAAGATCTGAGATTCCTCGGACCCCAGTCACTCTTCCCCGCATATCAGTTGAAACATCACTACTGTACACACGTCTCTAGAGCATCCCCGTCTCATCTGAATTATCGACCAAGAGCACGTGTACCATCATATATTTTGGGGCTCATTGTCCACGTAGTGTGACTGCTCACGCGCTGATGTGCTGTCTACACGATCAAAATATATTTATCCCATCTCTCGTCAACCTTCCTTTTCTCGCCACAAGCTCGCATTGTTCATGGAGGTGCACCGCCTTATCTGTGACGTATCGGCGCCTTTGTTCTATTGATATTGTATCAGGTGTATTGAATGCGAGGGCTTCTTTGACCGCCGCACCTCCCCGGATCCATACATCAGCCTGAGCGACTTGAAGCTGCGTGACTGCCTCCCTCTCGTGCTCCGGTGGCGGACCATTTCGGAACCGTAGAACAAGATCCATGTCCCAACTCATGTTCATCCCGACCCCTCGACCATTTGCGTGTAGAAGGATCACAACCCGGTTTTTCTCCCCTCAATTTGTCATTTACGACATCCTCAGGCCCGTCTAACCTCCGTATACATTCTCAAAGTTCTCACCAAATTGATCTTAGGAAAACTGGATAGCCTATATAAGTGACCAACACGAAAAAGTTGAAGAGGGCGGAGCTGCGGTTTCACTAGAGCTCAGAGTCGGGATGTGTGTCCTTGGTGTTTCACATATTAGCATGCCCGGCTCGAACCCTCAAGGCCTCAAGACCTGGGCTAGACCAGACAATGTCTTCTTTGCAATCCCGTCAAATGTTTCTAATGTTTCCAGTACGACCCAGCCCATCCTCCCTCCATGTTTATTGTATGCAATCCTGACTGCGACCGGATCTTTTGACACTGAGAGTGGCAGAGACGGATCAAAAAAACTTGATTTTTTTTTACAAAAATAAAAAAGAAGTTGCAACCTCTTCGTTGTGTTTGCAGCAATGCAGCTACCTGAAGCGCCTCTTGGTTCACGGGGTCCCCGTCTTGGATCATGTAAATTGCAAATTTCGCCTGACGGCGTTTATAATTAGAGCCACGGCCGTCAATGAATAATTTGAATGGGTTCAGAACCGTGAAACCGCGGGGTGCAGCGAGCGTCGATTTCGAATTTCCTTTCTTTTTCCACGGTCAATGTATGGTCACTAGCGCCCGATAGTCGATGGTTGGCCGCATATAATTTGCTCGTAATAGCTTATACGGGAACTATTTAAAAAGTCACGAGTTTCGCAGGTGGAGCCAATATGGGGGGGGGTTGTATGTGTGGAACGGCGCATTAACGCACATAAATTTCCGCGCGACCGCGTGCTTCGCTTTGTGGCTAAAAGTCACGAGCCCCTTTGCACGAGTCCCCACTTCAAACGTTTCTCCGGGGCGGGAACACAACCACCGGAACCCCAAACTCTTCATTTTTTAAAATCTAACAATTGTGGGATGAGAGTGTGGGTTTTGATGATCTTCTAAACTAGATCCGGTGGACGATCCCGCACACGGGTGCTCGCCTGCTTGGGCTTGTGTGTGTGTAGATGAGGTCGCAAGGAGGTTGAGCCGAATCGGAGCCGCCCAGACGCCGAATGTTATTTCTCCCCGCACCTGCGCCGCTTACAGTTCACACGTGGCGTTGTTTGACTTGAAAGCTTTTTTGTACGCCACACGCACCTTGTCTGAGGGATAATATGTAACATGTGGAGGATCCGTGGGGGGACGGTGGCCATAGCCCGTCTCGTCAAAAAAAAAGAAAGAAATCACAGCATCCTTGGTCTTTCACGTCCCAAGTAATGCAGTTGATTGATAAAAAGTACACACCCTCTACCCATAACCCTAGCCTGCACTTTTTTGCCATAGAAGAATTGGGAGATGCAACTTGTCGTAAAATAGAACGTTATACCGAACTTTAATGACACGGCTCGGGGAATGTAAAGTTCCAACAACCCCGCGGGGCGACGTTGATCGATCCAAGTATAAGTTAACTTTGGGCTGGAACTTGACGACGAATCTTATTCAGGGCACTATTAAAGTATCTCGGTACTGTATCCATGCTGCAGAGCCGAGTACCGGCCACAGTATGCTGTATTGAGATAGCGAGAATTGGGCTCTTGGTGCCCGATTCCCGCCCGTAAAATATACGGGCACACCACTCCGAGTCGGAGAGTGGTAAGCGAAAGTTATGAGATTGAGGCGCGTGACGAAAAAGACGGCCAAGAGTTGGCTTGCCAGTGGAGGACCACAAAAATGAAAAAAAAAAAAAAAACACCGAAAGGTATTATAATAGATCAGTTCGCAACCAAACTGACCCCGTGGTCGATGGCTGCACATTGACACGTATGGTCACAGGGCCCATGATACTCGTGCCGAGTTGTGTGATGGGAAATTCAGACCCGGGGGTCGGAATTTGGCTTAGGGAGGTTCCCCCTCCTTCCAACTGCGGTATGTAACTCCCACATATGTTTATTTTGAATTAGTCATCAGTTTATTTATCTGCTTCCCTCTGTTCCATGCACACTGTCCAAGGCTACTAGTACATGTCAACACAGATGAGACACCATAAAAGGAATTAAGTATTTGGAGGAATTCCGAGGGAGTGCCGGAGTGCCATATGCAGAGGCGGGGCGGGGCGGCAGACGAGGCGGAGCAGAATCAGGTCCAGCCTCAGTTGGAGGAGACGATCGGAGCCGAGAAGTTCTTTGGAAGACCGTACCCCTCAGCCACGTCGTTCTGTCTCCCCCCATCGGTCTCAACACAACATCAAGGAGGAAGCCTGAAGGGTTCACGGAGGACTGGGCGGTGAATCGCCGGTGATTGAGAATCGACAATTACCAAAGTTTGACTGGACCACTGACAAAACTTTGTCGGAAACGTTATCGACCTCGGTCGGCACTACCACCCCCCCATCGATGATCGACGAGTTCACCACCCGGATGTTCCTCCACCACCCCAACCCGCATTTGTCCGAGTACCCGGGAAACTGTCTTTTCAAATTCTACGTCACCATTTCGGACGAGGATATGTAGATGCCTAGCCCGGAGACCCTCGACTATGACCTGAAGCCTCCTCAACCACGACCACGGCCCGTGCGTCATGGTCATAAAGCGTGGCTACACTTCTGGCCTCACCGTCGTACGCCTCAACACCATCCGTTCATTCACCCAGGGGCTACTTCGAGAGCCGGCCTGGTCAGTTGAAGAAGGAAATCCCCGTAACTCCAAGCGCTAAAACTCTCGCAGGCCATCAGGGAGGTGGGCATTGGCAGGACAGGACGTGCACGTGAACGGGAGGGTGAAGGCAGGCAGGTACGGATGGACAAGTTGGGGAGGCGTGCATCAGCAGCTAGGTGGAGGGGATGGAGATAGCGTGAGTGGGCAGTGTGAAGAAGCATAGGATATAACATTATAACTCACCTTCAAAATATGAACGTTCAACTACAGTATTTCATCCATCATGTATGCGCAGTGGCAGTGGCGGAAGCGGGGGATGTTGTAACATGGTGGGTGCGCCAAGAGTTGGTGTCCACAGATTCAGGTGCGCTGCTCATCAAATGTCATTTCCACAATGATTTTTGATTTTTTCATGTCAGAATTTTCTGTTCACCAGATCGAGACTCTCCCTACCCCGAGAGAACCAAAGCGTCATCATGATGGATGGCCGCAGCACGGCAAGATTACCGAATCGTATAGACGCTGCACTCTGGGGTCTCTGAGAGGGACATCAGGAAGAAGGAATACGATGGATGTAGACGATAAGACTTTTTTGGCCGTATGTACGACTGCATTGGGACGTGTTACCATGAATGGGCAAGTAGGAGTGAATTGAACTGCCACGAGCTCAGCCGCCTCAGCGCTCAGCGCTCACCTGTAACCATGTAACCTTGAAGGGGTTAAAAGGCATCTATGATTCAAGTGGTCTCTTACAATTCTAAACTCTACTGACGTACAAGAAAAAGGCAATATCACGCAAAAACCGGAAAATCGGATTTAGTCCG
Source organism: Lactifluus pinguis (assembly GCA_003313945.1). Taxonomy (NCBI): domain Eukaryota; kingdom Fungi; phylum Basidiomycota; class Agaricomycetes; order Russulales; family Russulaceae; genus Lactifluus; species Lactifluus pinguis. The sequence goes on along the minus strand of QLPA01002715.1, from coordinate 22,910 downwards.
GTATGCTGTTCGAAGCTGCCCCCAGTTGAAGTAAGTTACAAGTGGCAAAAAACAGGGTTGCGAATTCAGGTTGGGAGGAGACCGCGCCCCGAACAAATCCCCAAGAACTTTGCCAGATGTCGGATTCTAATCCTCATCGACTAGACTAGTACACGGAACCCACACGTCGCTTGGGATAAATAGCCTCACCGTGACCTTCTTTCATGACTATCTGCTTTCAACCGTCGCCCTTTCTTTGATATTCTCTCTCATCACCATGCCAGGTGGTCCAGTCGCTCTAGGTGGCGGTATTGGAGCTAATGCTCCCCATAGCAAATTTGCCGGTATCCTTATGGTTCGTCCTTTATCCTTCTACAGTACTCGCTTTTTCATTCCTCACATCTTATCCTCCCAAAGGCCGCATTTGCCGCGTTCGGCGGTATCCTCTATGGTTACGATACCGGTACCATCTCTGGTCTCCAGCAGATGCCAGACTGGCTCCGTACTTTTGGTCATCCCGTTCCCGTCTCTTCAACCTTTCCCGATGGCTACGGTATCTCCTCTTCCCAGAGATCTCTCGTTGTATCAATTCTCTCCGCCGGTACCTTCTTCGGTCCGTTTCACCCTCCTTTTTCTTTCAATACTTTTCTGATCTCCTTTATCTAGGCGCTCTTTCTGCTGCTCCCTTCGGTGACATTCTTGGTCGCAAATGGGGTCTCGTTGCTTCTTGTTGCGTCTTCTCTATTGGAGTTGCCCTCCAGACGGCCGCGACCTCTCTCCCTCTCTTCATCGTCGGTCGTGTTTTCGCTGGCCTTGGCGTTGGTGCGGTCTCCGCTTTGGTCCCAATGTACCAGTCCGAGTGCTCCCCCAAGTGGATTCGTGGCGCCGTCGTCGGTCTCTACCAGTGGGCTATCACTATCGGCCTCCTCCTCTCCAATATCTGCAACTACGCGACGAAGAACCGACCTAACCATTCAGCGTATCGCATTCCTATTGCTATTCAGTTTATCTGGGCTGCAATCCTCGCCGGCGGCATGATCTTCCTTCCCGAGGTGAGCGTTTTTGCATAATCAGTGATGAAAATGCACTTTTCTAAACTACTCCAGTCCCCTCGTTGGTTAATCAAGAAACATCGTGATGCAGATGCGGCTGTTGCTCTCTCCCGCCTCACCTCTCTCCCCTCCAATCACCCTGAAGTTATTTCCGAGCTTGAAGCGATTCGGATCAACTTGAGGCACGAGGAGGAACTTGGCGAATCCTCCTACCTGGACTGTTTCCGTTTGTCGGAAAATAGGATATGCTTCCGCACTCTCACCGGTATCTTCCTCCAAGCTTGGCAACAGCTGACCGGGATCAACTTTATCTTCTACTTTGGGACCACCTTTTTCACGAACGCTGGGATCCACAACCCCTACCTTATCTCCATCGCCACCTCCACAGTTAATGTTGGCATGACCCTACCGGGGATATGGGGTGTGGAACGTTTCGGTCGTCGTCGCCTGCTCCTTGTTGGCGCAGTAGGCATGACGGTCTGCGAGTATATCATTGCGATCATTGGTTCGACTACATCGAAGACCAACCAGCCCGCGCAGTCTGCAGAGGTCGCCCTGGTCTGCTTTTACCTCGCATTCTTCGCCTCCACGTGGGGACCTATCGCGTGGGTGATTACCGGAGAAATATTCCCTCTGAATATCCGTGCCAAGGCCATGTCTCTCTCGACTGCATCCAACTGGCTTTGGAACTTTGGTATAACTTACGCTAGTGCGTTTCTCTTTTTTTTCTTCTTCGATTCGCGTTTTGGTGACACATGTTCACCTAATTTCGCAGCACCGTACATGGTCGAATCTGGCCCCGGAAGTGCAGACCTCGGCACCAAGGTATTCTACATCTGGGGCACGACATGTTGCTGCTGCATCATATTTGCATATTTCTGCATCCCTGAGACAAAGGGTCTCTCCCTGGAAGAAATCGACTTGTTGTACCGGAACGTGACTCCCGTCCGCTCGGTTCAATACCGCAAGCAACTTGTTGCGGATGGCGTCGAGCTCGGGGCCCACCCCGTTTCGGAGAAAGAGGACGACCTGGTTTCGAACGACAAGGTCTAATGCGTCCACAGCGCACAGGGCAGTGTAAGGCCAGCCGCGTGGCTGGTCCCGAAATCTCGCTCTGTACCACGTACGCTCCTTTCCTGTCTTGCCTCATTCTACTCTCTTTTCCTCTTCTCTTTCCGAGACTTTCGGCTACTTACAAGTTCCTGGCTCGTCGTCTCGACTTTCTCGTCTAGATAAAAGAGCCACGATGTCATCTCGGCTACAAAAACTCTTACCCGTCGGCCATAGTAGACCCATCCGTCCCCTGTGGCCTCGCGTCGCACGAACATCGTCTCCTCATTTAGATTACCTGGGTCTAATGTATATAAAAGACCTGTGAATTAGAAGCAGCGAAGGTTCGCCGCGTTTCCCCCCTTTTTTTTTCTCGAAATTTTCTCGTCTGCCTCAAAGCTCCTTCAAGTTTCGCCTTCTTCTGCCTCGTCTCCGCCCCGTAACAACCTCCTTGGCCCCGTTTCAGTCTCACCTCTGATCCTCCTTCTCTCTCCACTTCTCACTCGACGAATCTCGGACTCACTAGCAGAAGATCTAATATTTCTCTAGCGTCGGCGCGTTGGACAATCGTTGTTTTACGATGGCCATGCCTAACAATGAAAAATATACAACTTGTTGTATTAATTTTAATGCTTAGTTCTACGATCGAATTTTTTCTTACTCATCCCATGGAGTATGTATGTGCTCATTTATCGAAACCAATCGGATATCCCCGCTAGCAACAGAGATGTGTCCTCAATGAGCCAGAGCACGTGAGAGGTCTGCTGACTCCTTGAACCAACAACTCAAGGTAGACTGCAACACAGCTCATCCATGATCGTGCTACTGCTGTCCTTTCCCAGTGTACACACTGTCTTGGGTCATCCTTTTATGGGCCCATAGACGAAATAATAAATTTGCAGGCAGCTGCAAATTTATTATTTTATCTATCAGCCCATAAAGGGACGACTCGAGAAAGTGTGTATCCTTTCCACAGGTGTTGTGACTCAAGGTGGACCGCAAAAACGACCGGAAGATGGGTTCTTCCATAAGGGTGCCCGAGTCTGTTCAACTTCCCGCTTTCACAAGCGCTGCCTCAGTCCCCCCCTTCACGCGACTCAGTACTACTACCCTAGCACACCACAGATTTGGGGCACAGGCATCATTCAAGTAATATATATTGGGCATGTTTCCAGTAGATAATGCACCCACAACATGACGAATGCACAAAAAAAAACAGCTTCCGAAACACGAGCGTATGAATTAACCTTATTGTTTACACGGTAATATGGCATCACGTGATCTAAAATTCTCAATTTCCGACATCAGTTTTGTCGGGTCCACGTCGACACCGACAGAGTAACTCCTTGGTTATGGGACAGACCACTTCTTCTACTCAGCAATATCCTGCCTCATCGTCATCCGCTACCTGCCCAGTGGATCATTCGACGTTTGCAAGACATCAACATCCAGAGGCCTCATCTTCCGCTTCCGCTTCCTGCCCCGTAGACCATGCCTCCCTAGCAAAACATGCACAGCCCTCATCCTCTGCGGCCAGGTGTCCCGTTGACCACGCTTCCTCGTCCAAATCCTCGTCAACCACCGCCGCTCAGCGTCCAGTGCAGCCAGAAACACTCGATCCGCGAAACCATCTCCCTATTCTCACACAGTCGCGCGCTCCTTCGCAAACCATTGACCTTCCTACTGACCGCACCACATCATCGATACCCCGTGACACTGCTGAAAATTGGGAGTACCCGTCTCCACAGCAATTCTACAATGCTCTGGTCCGAAAGGGTTGGGAAACTCCGGAGAATGAGATCGAGACTATGGTGCATATACATAACTTTTTAAATGAGAAGGCGTGGGAGGAAGTACAAAAATGGGAAGCCCAAGTCAACCAGTGCGTGTACTTATTCACTCTACTTTGTCTGAGACGTGTGTAACGCCTGACAGGGACGAGAAGTTGCAGCTTGTGCGCTTCAAGGGACGTCCCGGGGAACTCTCGCCCAAGGCAAGGTTCTGGCTGTTTGCTGGATGGCTCTTACCAGAGCGATTCAAGTGGGTCATGATGGACGAATCACAAATCTCATGCTGAATCTGAGACCACACCTTTTCTAGTAATGAACCTCCGTTTGATCGCCACGATTGGATCGTCCGACGTCCGTCGACCGGCGAAGAAATCCGATATGTTATTGACTATTATGGCGCGCCACCGCTTCCGGATGGATCGCCAGTCTTCTCCCTGGATGTTCGCCCCGCCTTGGACAGCCTTGGCAGTATCAGTATGCGCGTTCGCGCGGCAACCCGAGCCACCTGGAGTAGTGTTGCTCCGGAGGCAAGTCATGCCTGATTGTCGGTGACCGCCTTTCTGGCTGAGGGTACGCATTCCTATCGGAGGTAGGGGGAATGGATTAGACTCATTTTATTTTTGCCTACTACGGGTATACGAGTTCCTTTAGTTTCGGATAGCATGAAAATGGTATTCATGAAGTCGCCTCGTAGCTGCGGTTTGACAAACTTGATGGGACTATCGGCCCGTGCTACCTCTTTTCTGGAGGGAGGGGGGCCTTTCCTGACCTCTCGAGAGACGCACGATGTCGAATTTTGAAGCTCTCGGGACGTGGGACAGCGGCGTGAGAGCGATTGTCTTTGGCATCCAATGTTTCCGTCTCTCAACACAAATGCATACCATTATGCTCGTCGGCGGCTGACAGGAAGTTTTGAAATACAGGTATAAATGGGCGTCGATTTTCAGCCAAGTGAATCATCGCCCCACTCGGTTCTTCCTCCTTCCTCTTATCTACCAAGCGAACACTTTCTATTTTACTGTCTTCTCGTCGTCGGAGCAACGCTACACACCGTTCCACGACTACTTGCTGCTCGTTTTCTTCGCCATCGTTCCTTTGTGCGCCGTCACTCTTCATGCCCCCCGTGGATGTCCGTCGTCTGTGTCCCTCCGTTCTCGGCGTGCTTTTCATCGACAATCTACGCCGCCGCCCTTCGTATCTCGTCAACCAATTTCGCGCGTCTCGGTTCGCCGAAGCACACGTCGACCATCGGATTCGAGGGCCTCACCACCACTTTTCTCGTCGTTGGTTCATCTCTCATCACGTGACTTGGCGCATCTATTGGAGATCTGCGACGGCTGTGCTCGGTGGCGACAGACACGATTCACGCTTAGCCATTCGCTTATGGAGGAAGACCACCGACCCGTCAATGGGCCCATGTCTCAGGAACGCGAGTCGCCATGGCCATTGTACAGTGCAGTGCTTGGGCACAGGCCTGGACCTAGTCAACCACAAATTGCCCTCGAAGTGGCGTCTCTTCCCAGTTGCATAAATAGTCTCTCCCATGGCCCCCCGTCCTCTGTGGCACTTCTCCGTCTCCGTCTTTTGGCTTGCCCCTTGGTGCGCTAGGCTGGTCCTCGTCTCCAAGCTCCTTCGACCTCTTTCTCGCATCTACTTCTCTCGTCGACGACGACGCCGGACTGTTGCCTCTTCTTCTTTCTTCGTCATCCTGTTCGGGCTTGTTACCACCGACCGCTTCTCGGAAACCCAAGTGACGCCGCGCCTCCTCATATGGCCAAGAGAGCACCTTTATGATCCTCGTCGTTGTTCGCCACAACATTGCGCTGCAAGCGTCTCGCTCCCATCCTCGCGTACTTGCCTTCGCGCCAACGACCACGACCCTGTCCCTCTGCTTGTTCTCGACTGGCGGTTCTCCCAGAAGCACTCTCACAACACACGCGGCACCGCATCACCCGCCAAGACCTAAAGCTTGTCTCTCGCCCACTGTTACGAAGATCTCCACCACCACCTTGCAACACCTGGCACCAAGCGCCTCTTGGGCCTGAATCAGTCTGGTGCTCTTCCGTGACGATTAGTTCGTCAACTCGGAATCTGTGTGACCGGCATCCGACCTTTTGTGTGACTTGGCGTTCTCGTACTGGTAGTCCTCTGGAAGGCACCCGTGGCTCCGCACCACAACTCGCCAAAGATTCAAGGTCAACTCTCGCCCCCACATCTTTTGAGATGTTACGAAGATCACCGGGAACCTGTGTGAACCCGCCGACATTCCGACATTGTGTGATGTGTGACTTGGGCAGCGATGTGCTTGATATTGCTATTTCTCCATATTTCCGTATTTTCCTCTGTCTCCATCGGTTGGAAGTTGTGCACCCCTGTTTGCACCTTCGCTGAGAGTTATTTTCGTTCTCTTTGCTATGACGACATTGAAGTTGTGCGCAGAAACGCTGCACCTTCATTGAGAGACTGTCTCATGATTGCTTGTATCTTTTCTCTTATATTTCTCTCTCTTTCTCTCTGCTGCCTTGCCGCGACATCGCGTGCTCTCGTTGTTGTCTCTTTCTCCGTGAGTCTCCTGCTTTTCACGAGAGGTCTTACTGGCTCTTTCTAGGTTTGGCTAGTCAACTAGTCAGGGTGATGGGTAAGTGCGGGATGGAGGGTGGGCCATCCGTATACTTTCCTCTCTTTCAACTTCGAGAACGGCTAACCAAACCAGTTTCATTATATGCGACGCCCTTGC
>QLPA01002715.1:0-16128 GCA_003313945.1 Lactifluus pinguis | reverse complement strand
ACTCATTCCTCTTCTGTTATTCTTTTTTTTCGATCTGGTAAGTAGTGGGTGGGTGGGCGGGCATCCACTTTACTTTTACTTTTTCTTCCCTTTGATCTACGCACACGTTTCTTTTATTAGGGAGGTGAGTATATTGGGTGGGTGGGCGGGCGTCCACTTTTCTTTTTCTCTCTTTCTTTTTCTTCCTCTTTGGTCTACGCACGCGTTTCTTTTGACAAGTCAAGGTACGATTTACTTTATCTCACAGCAGATTCGCTCAACGGCTTACTGTTCCTTTTGTCTAGAGTCCAGTTGACTCTTCAGTTGATCCCCCAACAACCCTTTTTTCCCTGCTTCCATGTGAGTTTCCCAGCTTCTTGTTCGGATGTCTTATCGGTCTCACTGATTTTAAATGTTGTTCGGACGTTCCCAGATCTAACAATGGTCTCGTGCCCAAGCATCTGCGTAGCAAGGCCATTTCGCCATAGTCTTCGCGCGCTACCTCCAGCATTTTTTCCAGGCTGAAGCATCTAGTGCATCACACTGCAGTGTTGAGAGACGCAAGAAGTGGGAGATCTTAGAATGATGGACAGGCGGTTTCGGGATATGCCTGGAGCGTACGATACAACTGAGACTGAGATATGATCACAGACTGATCAGTTTTATGATAACTTCTGAGTCAATTATGATATGACCCACTGGGGTGTGGATATTCTAGACTATAGAGCGGAGGTGTGACAGCTATGATAGAAAAATGATGAACCGATTCCATCTGTGCCTGGGATCAACGGATCAGGCGCCACCTGCACGTGGTTATCTCAACCTGTTACCTCAACTACGATGACTCTTGCACAACCGAATTCGTATGCCAAAGTCTATTACATCTCATCTCGCTCAATGTTAATCATTATTATAGCCAAGACCCTCAAATCCCTGGAACAGAGTACATCAGTCCCTTCCATTCTACGCCGATTTTTGCTTATACTGTACAACTACCTTTGAACAGTGTTCCTCGGATCATCGAAATTCAACAAAGCCCTCTCACCCTCAAGTTGACTGGTACGTATCCTAGTGATACTACTAAAATGAATTTTAAGCTTGTCTGCCTCAGTACTCAGGGTGCACAATCTTCCTCGTCTCAAGTCACTCTCCGGGAAGAAGCGAGAATTTTATGTCACTGTGACCAACGAGGCGAGAACATGGCAGACACGATCTGTTCGGAGTGTGGGACAGTGTGTGGAATGGAACGAGGTTCTGGACTCCTTGTACGAAATGTCGTATTTTCTTGTTTCTATTGACAACTGAGTCTCTTGCAGTGCTGTGCTATCACACTCCCGTATTAATGCATCTCTTTATGAGAAAAGGGCCATGCGGAAAGACATCCTTGTTGGAAGATATGAGATACTCTGTGAACCTCAACACGGTTCGTCTTGTTGGATTCTTACTCGCATACATATCACTCAGTACGCTGGATGAACAGTAGAACTTGACATTATTTTGAGCCGTGATGACGGTCATTCAACGACACTCTTCTTGAAGATCACCGTCTCACCAGATGCGAGTCCCTCTCTGACTGCTTCGGTCAACACCATGAACCACACAGCGATCGATTTGGACAGCCCGCCGGTCGTTGAAGGACATGCCGCACTTCCTACCATTCATGTCAGTGGTGAAACCACGCAACCGGCGGCAGTCACCCCTCCTCTACCTCCTTTATCCCGGACCAGAGACCTTCCCATTGAGAGCAGTACTTCAGTCCGACCAGCATCGGGCAGCCAGACGGAGATGCCAAGCATCGCTCTCTGTCGCGCTGAGGAGGCTGTCAATATGATGGAAACATGGGGCATTGCCGTTGAGGTGGTCAAGCAGGTGATGGATGCCGTCGGTCCAATTGCATCGGTATGTCCGAACCTATTTTGCCTTTTCTTCCCCGAGTTAACTTCTCTTCTCAAGCTGCAGCCCCACGCAAGTCTAGCATGGAGATTGCTCTCAATAATTCCCGAGGTGCGTCACCTTGCCTTGTCGGAGCATGCGGGACATTCATTCTTTTTTCTCCTCGTTGCCAGACTTTGCTTCAGCAGGTTCAGCGCGACAATAACGTCCGATCACTATTTGAAGCCATATGCGATGGGTTTGCGTTTGCAAAGGATGCCGACGCTTTGAGGAGGATCAAGCCGGAGTCTCTTCAAGCGAAAATCCTCGAGGACATGCTAGAGCGCGTCTGGGAAATTAGCAGATTTATTGAATCATATGCGAAGGATGTGGGAGTCGGTACGTTGTCCTGAGCTCTCTCGTTAGTAGTTATTAACATGCGATTTGCAGGGAAGCGGACTTGGAAGAATATCCGTGGCCAAGTTGACGGGAAAATCACACAGTACCGCATTATCCTCATCCGACTCCGGGACGATTTTCTCGCGCGTGCTGCTATCACCACGGAGGTTACTGTGCTTCGAATACAGGACCATGTGAGTAGTATTAGTTCAAACAAACAAGAGGTACTCGACTCAACAGTATACACACATAGCTTATGGCGATGTCAAATCAATCATTAGAAGCTGGTGCGTAATTCTGATGGCCATGAAATGGTCTGACCATCGATCTGACAATGGCACAGAATTCAGTGCTTTGATCAGGGAACTGCCATATAAAGGAGGCTGGCGTTTCGGCGACGAGAAACGGTGTCTTCCAGGAACACGCGAAGATTTCTTGGATCATATCTTCAAGTGGGTCGAGAATCCCGAATCCGAACGTGGGCTCGTGCTCTTCGGCCAAGCAGGCACTGGAAAGTCCTCAATAGCACATGAAGTTGCACGTCATTTCGAAAATAAGTGTCTCGGATCTTACTTCGCCTTCGTTCGAAAGGAAGGTTCCAAAGATGAGGCATACCAGCTTTTCACAACCCTTGCCTGCGATCTCTCCAACAGCTATCCTGCGTTCAAATTTGCCCTCGGGAGGGTCCTTAAAGATAATCTGTCACTCCGTGGTACCCGAGACCGTCGTACGCTTTTTGAACGGCTCATCCTCGAACCGCTCAAGGATCTACAAATCCGTGATCCAATTCTTATCGTAATCGATGGATTGGACGAGAGTGGAGATGCGAGTGGCACTAAAGGATTACATGCCTTTCTTGCTCAACATCTTCTCGACCTCCCTTCAAAATTCCGTATTCTCATCGCATCACGGCCGGACGTTGGGATCGAATCTGCATTCGCGGAAGCACTATCTGTCCACACCCTCTACATGGATGATGACAAACTTGCTGCCAAAACGGAGGACGACATTCTCACGTACTTTCAGGACGAGCTCCATCCGGACGCCTTCAAGGACTGTGGCGTGAAACTAGCAAAGGCAGCGGAGGGCCTATTTCAGTGGGCTTCCGTTGCATGTGGATTCATAAGTAACCCCCCTGCTAGTTTCGGCTTTAGTCAGAAAGAGGTCATACAGCGCTTGTTGGGACACTCTCGAGATCGCGATGGACAAGATCCGTTGGACCAGTTATACGAAGAAGTTCTCGAGGCATATTTTAAACCGCCTGCAGCACAGACTTTATTTCGATCTGTGATGGGACAACTTTTTGCTGCGATCGAGCCTCTCACCATCAATTCCCTGATTTCCCTGCGCCGACATGCACCTAAAGATGATCTCGAGGATCCTGATCCCGAAGATTCTGATCGGGTTCTAAAAATGCTCGGTCATCTTGGCTCAGTGCTGAGCAATGTCACTTCATCTGATGGAACACGGCCAATCGTTCCTCTCCATACTTCATTCCGTGACTTTCTAGCCGATGAGAAGAGTGGGGCATTTCATGTCGACTTTGGCAAGGCCCACCACCGGTTGGCACATTCGTGTCTTGATTTAATGCTGGATAACCTCCAGTTCAACATTTGTAAACTCGAGTCCTCTTATCTCGCGAACAGGGACGTCCCAGACTTGGAATCTCGAATTGTCGAGCACATTCCGTCCGCTCTATCGTATGCCTGCATTTTTTGGGACGGTCATCTAGAACACCTTGCTTTCGAACGAGATCTCTTCATAAAGTTGCGATTCCTGTTCGAGACAAAGTTTCTGTTCTGGCTAGAAGTGCTTAGCATCAAGAATAGTGTAGGCCTTGCTTCGCCGGCAATGGTATCTCTAAAGATGTGGTTGCAGCAGAAGGTGGGTACATCCTATAAATTATAAATGTCATGTAGTAACAAGGACGTCCAGTCACAACAGCCCCAAGAGGACGTGGAGAATCTCCTGGCATTGGTGAACGACGCGTTCGCATTTGTGCGGTATTTCGGGATGGCAATAGCAAGAAGCGCCCCGCATATATATATATCTGCGTTGCCATTCGCGCCATCCTCTTCCCGCATCATCGAGCATTACCTTCACTTATTCCCCCACACATTATCTTTGGAGCGCGGGCAATTGTCTCATTGGCCAGCATTGGAAATGGTGATTCAAGCACACGACGAACCGATCGAATCCGTTGCATTCTCGCCAAATGGGCAGCGGATAGCCTCAGGCTCGCAAGACCACACAATTCGGGTGTGGGATGCCACAACGGGGGAGCTTGTAGCGGGCCCGTTTGCTAAGCACACTGATACTGTCCTTTCTGTTGGATTTTCACCGGACGGACAGCGCATTGTCTCAGCCTCGAGCGATCACACGATTCGTGTGTGGGATGCCGTTACAGGAGATGTCGTAGCGGGACCACTCATCGGACATAGTAATACGGTCATATCTGTTGCTTTCTCGCCAGACGGGCAGCGCATCGCATCTGCCTCGTACGATCGCACGATCCGCATATGGAATGCTGAAACAGGAGAGGAGGCTGCAAGCCCGTTTACTGGACACACCGGTTACATCAACTCTGTTGTATTCTCGCCTGACGGGAAGCGCATTGCCTCCGCATCGCATGATTGCACGATTCGACTGTGGGATTCTGCAGTAGGAGGGATCGTAGCAGGCCCATTTACTGGACACACTGAACCAGTCAACTCTGTCGCATTTTCACCAAACGGGGAGCACATCGCCTCGGCCTCGAGAGACCACACAATTCGTGTTTGGAATTCCGCAACAGGAGAGGTCATGACGGGCCCGTTTAGTGGACACGCCCATAAAGTCTGTTGTGTTGCATTCTCACCTGACGGGCAGCGTATCGCCTCTGCCTCATTCGATCGCACGATTCGGGTGTGGGATGCCACAACAGGAGAGATCATTGCGGGCCCGTTTACTGGTCACGTCAATTCAGTCGCTTCTATTACGCTCTCACCAGACGGACAGCGCATAGCCTCGGCCTCGGCAGATCGCACGATTCGTGTGTGGGACGCCACAACAAGAGAGGCCGTAGCAGATCCATTTACTGGATATGCCGATTCAGTATTTTTTATTGCGCTCTCACCGGACGGGCAACGTATCGCCTCGGCCTCAGCAGATCACACGCTTTCTATTTGGGATGCCACAACTGGAGAAGTCACATCGGGCCCGTTTACTGGACACACTGATTGGGTTACTGGTGTCTCATTCTCGCCAGACGGGAAACGAGTCGCCTCGGCCTCACACGATCGCACGATTCGTGTGTGGGATGCAGCAACGGGAGAGCTCGTAGTGGGCCCATTTACTGGACACAGTGACCGGATTACGTCAGCTGTATTCTCACCGGACGGGCAACGCATCGCTTCGAGCTCGCTCGATCGCACAATTCGCGTGTGGGATGCAAAAACAGGAAAGGTTGTAGCCGGCCCATTTACTGGACACGCCAATGGAGTCTACTTCGCTGTATTCTCACCAGACGGGCAACGCATCGCCTCGGCCTCGTTCGATCGCACAATTTGTGTGTGGGATGCAAAAACAGGAGAGGTTGTAGTAGGTCCGTTTATTGGGCACACGGATAACGTCTATTCTATTGCGTACTCGCCGAACGGGAAGCGCATTGCTTCAGCCTCATACGATGGCACGATTCGCGTGTGGAATGCCGCAACAGGAGTGCTTGTAGCCGGGCCATTTACAGGACATACGAGTAGGACCTACGGTGTTGCGTTTTCACCAGATGGACAGTTCGTTGCTTCGGGCTCTGGAGATCGCACGATTCGCGTGTGGGATGCTATCACAGGAGAAATCGTGGCTGGTCCATTTACCGGACACACCGATTTAGTCTGTTGTGTTGCATTCTTGCCGGACGGACAACGGATCGCCTCTGCCTCACTAGATTGCACAATTCGCATGTCGCATGTCGGGACATTGTCCACCGCCTCGGCCTCACGAAGTCGCGTGATTGATGCGGACAAGCGCAGAACGGAAGACATTGACAAGTTCCCTGTCAATAATGATGGATGGGTGTGTGGGGAGAATGGCGAGCTTCTTTTATGGATTCCCCAGATTCACCGGCCATATTTCAATAAGTCTAACACTGTCTGGATTGCAGGCAGAAATTATACCCAGTTTGATCTCTCAAACTTTGTACATGGATCGAATTGGGCTACGGTATATGTTCCTAGTTCATCTAGCTAGAGTCGGTACACCGTGACTATGTACGTTTGCCATCCCAGATATCATTGGCGCTCTCCTGTTGTGCGGCCCGGACCCTTCCTCATCGTTTCATGACCAAGCGCCTAGGACCACTAGCACATTATCTGTCCATGGTGTCCATATTTTGTACCGCGTGTTACTGCCCTCGTGCTCCATATCTGCGAGGTGGATGTAATCCAGGATCGAGTTCAAAAGTCTATTCCTTTCCCACGTTGTTACGTCATTCAAAATCTAATTTTCAGGCTCCGAAAGTATATTTCAAAGTAACTTACTTTTTTCTATCATGTCCACCTGCGCTTTATAGCCTAGAGTATCCACATATTTCAGACTTTGATTTGCTGTTATGTCAGAGCGCGAGCGCTAAGCTTGCCACTTTTGTAACATTGTAAACTCCGACAAACATACTATTTTTTTTTATTTCACCACACTACGATTTCTACCAAAAAAAGCTTATGGAATATGGCAACATATGGTACTAGATACTGTAGGCTAAATTTTGTGGTGACTGAGCAAGAAATGGGCCCGAAATTTGGAGAGATCCGAAAGGGGGTCTGATCTCTCTGAGTCGGCGCCAATTGAAGCTTGATGGAGGCCGGGATCACCGGTGCCACGCTTCACGTTGTTGTCTCAACCTGTTACCTCGACTACGATGGCTCTTGCACAACCGAACTCGTATGCCAAAGTCTATTTCATCTGGTCTCGCTCAATGTTAATCATTATTAAAGCCAAGACCTTCAAAATGGAACAGAGTACATCAGTCCCTTCCATTCGACGCCGAGTTTTGCTCACATCACTGCCTTTGAACAGTGCTCAGGTCATCGAAACTCAAAAAAGCCCTCTCACACTCGAGGTAACTGGTATGTATCCTAGTGATGCTACTAAAATGAGTCCTAACCTTTTTTTTTCCTGTCAGTACTCAGGGTACACAGTCTTCCTCGTCTCAAGTCAGTCTCCGGGAAGAAGCGAGAATTCTATGTCACTGTAACCAACGAGGCGAGAACATGGCAGACACGATCTGTTCGGAGTGTGGGACAGCGCGTGGAATGGAACGAGGTTCTGGACACCTTGTACGAAATGTCGTATTTTCTTTCTTCTATTGACATCTGAGCCTCTTGCAGTACTGTGCTATCACTCTCCCGTATTACAGCATCTCTATATGCGAAAAGGACCATGCGGAAAGACATCCTTATTGGAAGACATGAGATACTCTGTGAACCTCAACGCGGTTCGTAATCTTACTCGTATTCATAAGACTCAGCACGCTGGATGTACAGTAGAACTTGACATTATTCTAAGCCATGATGGCGGTCATTCAACGGAGCCGGTCACACTCTTCTTGAAGATCACCGTCTCACCAAATGGGAGTCCCGCTCTGACTGCTTCGGTCGACGCTGTGAACCACATAGCGATCGAATTGGACAGCCCGCCGGTTGTTGAAGGATATGCCGCGCCTCCTACCATTCAAGTCAGTGGTGAAACCACGCAACCGGCGGTAGTCACCCCTCCTCTACCTCCTTTATCCCCGACCAGAGACCTTCTAAATGCGAGCAGTACTTCTGTCCGACCAGCATCGGACAGCCAGACGGAGATGCCAAGCATCGCTCTTCGTCGCGCTGAGGGGGCTGTTGATACGATGGAAACATGGGGCATTGCCGTTGGGGTTGTCAAGCAGGTGATGGATGCCGTCGGTCCAATTGCATCAGTATGCTCAACGCTACTTTGCTTCTTCGCCGAGTTAACTTTCGTTCTCCAGCTGCATCCCTACGCAAGTCTAGCATGGGGTCTGCTTTCAAAGATTCCCGAGGTGCGTCACCTTGCCTTATCGGAGGATGCGGGACATTCATTCATTTTTGTCTCCTCTTTTCTAGACTTTGCTACAGCAGGTTCAGCGTGATGACAATGTCCGATCACTATTCGAAGCCATATCCGATGCGTTTACTTTTGCAAAAGATGCGGACGCTTTGAGGAGGATCAAGCCCGAGTCTCTTCAGGCGAAAATCCTTGAGGACATGCTGGAACGGGTCTCGGAAATTAGTAAATTCATCGAATTGTATGCGAAGGATGTGGGAGTCGGTACGTTGTCCTGAGCTCTCCCGTTAGCTCTCCCGTTAGCAGTTATTTACACGCGATATGCAGGGAAACGGACTTGGAAGAATATCCGTGGCCAAGTTGATGGGAAAGTCACACAGTACCGCACTATCCTCAACCGACTCCGGGACGATTTTCTCGCGCGTGCTGCTGTCACCACGGAGGTTACTGTGCTTCGAATACAGGACCATGTGAGTAGTATTAGTCCAATCAAATAAGAGTTACTCAACAGTATACACACATAGCTTATGGCGATGTCAAATCAATCATTAGAAGCTGGTGCGTAATTCTGATGGCCATGAAATGGTCTGGCCATCGATCTGACAATGGCACAGAATTCAGTGCTTTGATCAGGGAACTGCCATATAAAGGAGGCTGGCGTTTCGGCGACGAGAAACGCTGTCTTCCTGGAACACGCGAAGATTTCTTGGATCATATCTTCAAGTGGGTCGAGAATCCCGAATCCGAACGTGGGCTCGTGCTCTTCGGCCAAGCAGGCACCGGAAAGTCCTCAATAGCACATGAAGTTGCACGTCACTTCGAAAACAAGTGTCTCGGATCTTACTTTGCCTTCGTTCGAAAGGGAGGTTCCAAAGATGAGGCATACAAACTTTTCACAACACTTGCCTGTGATCTCTCCAACAGCTATCCTGCGTTCAAATTCGCCCTCGGGAGGGTCCTTAAAGATAATCTGTCACTCCGTGGTACCCGAGACCGTCGTACGCTTTTTGAACGGCTCATCCTCGAACCGCTCAAGGATCTACAAATCCGTGATCCAATTCTTATCGTAATCGATGGATTGGACGAGTCTGGAGATGCGAGTGGGACTAAAGGATTACATGCCTTTCTTGCTGAACATCTTCTCGACCTTCCTTCAAAATTCCGTATTCTCATCACCTCAAGGCCGGAGGGTGGCATCGAATCTACATTCGCCGAAGCACTATCTGTCCACACCCTCTACATGGATGATGACAAACTTGCTGCGAAAACGGAGGACGACATTCTCGCGTACTTTCAGGACGCGCTCGATCCGGACGCTTTCAAAAACTATGGTGTGAAACTAGCAAAGGCGGCGGAGGGCCTGTTTCAGTGGGCTTCTGTTGCATGTGGATTCATAAACGACCCCCCTGCTGGTTTCGGCTTTAGTGAGAAAGAGGTCGTACGGCGCTTGTTGGGACTCTCTCGAGATCGGGATGGACAAGATCCGTTGGACCAGTTATACGAAGAAGTTCTCGAGGCATATTTCAAACCGCCTGCAGCACAGACTTTATTTCGATCTGTGATGGGACAACTCTTTGCTGCGATCGAGCCTCTCACCATCAGTTCCCTGATTGCCCTGCGCCGACATGCACTCAAAGATGATCCCGAGGATCCTGACCCCAACGACTCTGATCGGGTTCTCAAAATGCTCGGCCATCTTGGCTCATTGCTGAGCAATGTCACTTCATCTGATGGAATGCGACCGATTGTTCCTCTCCATACTTCATTCCGTGACTTTCTAGCCGATGAGAAGAGTGGGGCATTTCATGTCGACATCGGCAAGGCGCACCATCGGTTGGCACATTCCTGTCTTGGTTTGATGCTGGATGACCTCAAGTTCAACATTTGTAAACTCGACTCGTCATATCTCGCAAATAGGGACGTCTTAGACTTGAAACCTCGAATTGCCGAGCACATTCCACCCGCTCTGTCGTATGCCTGCATTTTTTGGGACGACCATTTAGAACACCTTGCTTTCGAACGAGAACTCTTCATGAAACTTCGATCCCTGTTCGAGACAAAGTTTCTGTTCTGGCTAGAAGTGCTCAGCATCAAGAACAGTGTGGGCCTTGCTTCGCTAGCAATGACATCTCTGAAGATGTGGTTGCAGCGGCAGGTGGGTACATCCTATAAAATATAAGTGACATGTAGTGACTATTGCGTAAAATCACAACAGCCCCAAAAGGACGTAGAGAATCTCCTGGCATTGGCGAACGATGCGTTCGCATTTGTGCGGTATTTCGGGATGGCAATAGCAAGAAGCGCCCCGCACATATATATCTCTGCTCTGCCATTCGCACCATCCTCTTCCCGCATTATCCAGCATTACCTTCACTTATTCCCCCACACATTATCTTTGGATCGCGGGCAATTGTCTCATTGGCCAGCACTGGAAATGGTGATTCAAGCACATGACGAGCCGATCGAATCCGTTGCATTCTCGCCAAATGGGCAGCGGATAGCGTCAGGCTCGCGAGACCGTACGATTCGGGTGTGGGATGCCACGACTGGGGAGCTCGTAGCGGGCCCGTTTTCCAAGCACACCGATGTAGTCCGTTGTGTTGCATTCTCGCCGGACGGACAGCGGATTGTCTCGGCCTCGAACGATCACACGATTTGTGTGTGGGATGCCGCAACAGGAGATGTCATAGCGGGTCCGTTTATTGGACACACCGATTGGGTTATGGATGTTTCATTCTCACCAGACGGGCAGCGCATCGCGTCTGCCTCGGATGATCGCACAATCCGCATATGGAATGCTACAACAGGAGAGGTTGTAGCAGGCCCGTTCACTGGACACACCGATTGCGTCAACTCAGTTGTATTCTCGCCGGACGGGAAGCGCATTGCCTCGGCATCGCATGATCGCACGATTTGCCTGTGGGATTCTGCAGCAGGAGGAATCGTAGCGGGCCCATTTACTGGACACGCTGAACCAGTCTTCTCTGTTGCGTTTTCACCGGATGGAGAGCGCATTGTCTCTGCCTCGTTCGATCACACAATTCGTGTTTGGAATTCCGCAACGGGAGAAGTCATGGCGGGCCCGTTTAGTGGACACGCCGATAAAGTTTATTCTGTTACATTCTCACCTGATGGGCGGCGTATCGCCTCCGCCTCATTCGATCGCACAATTCTTGTGTGGGATGCCACAACAGGAGAGATCATTGCGGGCCCCTTTACTGGTCACACCGATTCAATATTTTCTATTACGCTCTCACCGGATGGGCAGCGCATCGCCTCAGCCTCGTTCGATCGCACGATTCGTGTGTGGGACTCCACAACAAGAAAGGCCGTAGCAGGTCCATTTACTGGACATGCTGATTTGTTCTTTTGTATTGCGCTCTCGCCGGACGGGCAGCATATTGCCTTGGCCTCAGCCGATCGCACGATCAGTATCTGGGATGCCACAACTGGAGAGGTCACAGCGGGCCCGTTTATTGGACACACAGATTGGGTTATGGATGTTTCATTCTCACCAGACGGGCAGCGAGTCGCTTCGGCCTCGATCGATCACACGATCCTTGTGTGGGATGCAGCAACGGGAGAGGTCGTAGTGGGCCCGTTCACAGGACACAATGACCACGTCTGGTCGGTTGAATTCTCACCGAATGGAGAGCGCATTGCTTCGAGCTCGCTCGATCACACGATTCGCGTGTGGGATGCCGCAACAGGAAAGGTTGTAGCGGGCCCATTTACTGGACACACTGGTAGCGTCTTCTCTGCTATATTCTCACCAGACGGGCAACGCATTGCCTCGGCATCGGAAGATCGCACAATTCGTGTGTGGGATGCAGAAACAGGAGATGTTGTAGTTTCGCCATTTATTGGGCATGGGGACAATGTCTATTCTGTTGCGTTCTCGCCGAACGGGGAGCGCATTGCTTCATCCTCAACGGATCGGACGATTCGCGTGTGGGATGCTGTAACAGGAATGCTTGTAGCCAGGCCACTTACTGGACATACGAGTGGGGTCTACTCTGTTGTATTCTCACCAGATGGACAGTACATTGCCTCGGGCTCTGGAGACGGCATGGTTTGCGTGTGGGATCCCATGACAGGAGATATCGTGGCTGGTCCATTTACTGGACACACAGATTTAGTCTGTTCTGTTGCATTCTTGCCGGACGGACAACGGATCGCATCCGCCTCACTAGATTGCACGATTCGCATGTCGCATGTCGGAACACTGTGCACCGCCTCGGCCTCGCAAAGTCGCGCGATTGGTGCGGACAAGGGAAGAACGGAAGGCATTGACAAGTTCCCAGTCAATAATGATGGATGGGTGTGTGGGGAGAATGGAGAGCTTCTTTTATGGATTCCCCAGATTCACCGGCCATATTTCAATAGGTCTAACACTGTCTGGATTGCAGGCAGAAATTATACCCAGCTTGATCACTCAAACTTTGTACATGGATCGAATTGGGCTACGGTATATGTTCCTAGTTCATCTAGCTAGAGTCGGTACACTATGTATGTACGCCTTCCTCATCATTGTTTAGCATATCTCTGCCCTTGTGCTCCATATCGGCAAGGTGGACGTAATCCAAGAGTGTTGCACATGTACAGGATCGTTCAAAATGTCCATTGCTTTCCCACGCTGTTATGTCATTGCAAAATCTAATTTTCAGGCTCCGAAAGCGCTATTTCAAAGTAAGGCAGGCGTCATGAGGATGCAACACCTTTATGTAAGCATTCTTAGGGTTCGAAATACCATTCTCAAGAATTCCTATCTCCTCAATCACAATTCATTTAAACCACATTTTAAATCCTGAGCTTAATAGTGTAGTCATATGGCTTTCATCAGCAAAAGATACAAAAACTTTTCAACTTTTTCACTTTCAAAAGTGAAACAGTAAAAAAGTAAAAAAGCTAGCATTGGTTGGAATGGACAGAATATGAATTGAATGACTTCTAAGTAAGAAAGTTGAAAAAGCTATAAAAAGCTAAAACAAGTCCAAAAGACATCATCTGAATTTGAACTACTCTAGCTGTGAAAGAAGCTCAAAGGCATGGTAATCAATAAACTGGTTTATAAAATATGTATCCCAAGCATTGAGAGCATTCTTATAGGTCAAGTCCACTGAAAGGAACCCCTTTTCAAAGCATGGTAGAAGATGTACACCCCAAAGTACGGACCTTAGACTGTCTGGGGGCCAGGCTGGGCCCTCCCTAGCCCTGGCCCACCAGACATTGAAAACAGCAATGAGATGTCAAATTTAGATGAGGGATGGGTGGATATGCCCATTAGTAGTTCAAGTCCCTGAGCCTGACATGAGGCCAATTTATACCGGACTTGTCTCATACCCTTTGCTTCCATGGAGTCCCTGCTTTGCTTAGCTTCAGCACCACTGAAAGACACTTTTTCACTTTAGACACTTTTATGACTTTTGATCACTTCTCTGAACTTTTTCAACTTATTTGCTTTTTGAGAATATAGTCAAAAGCAACTTTTTAGTGAATTCTAGGTTCATTTTGAACTTTTGTCATTTTGCATGCTTTTAGGCTTGCTCAAGCTTGCTCAAGCTTGAGCAAGCTTGAGCAAGCCCAAAAAAGTTTGGTGCAGGTTTGCTGATGACTTGTACCTCAGGCAGTATTTTTTTAAAACTTTATGATTTGAGTGATCCATCACCAATTTATGCATTTTTATTGCAAATGGCTTATTCTTGTTAACTGATCTAATTTACACAATCTTCGAAAATAATCACGAAACATTTGGCAGTCCCAAAGTCACGTGACGTGCTTACTAATGTGCTAAGACTGCTGCGAAATGAACCAAAAACTCCCCTAAATGCCCCCCACTGGCCGTGCTTTTCATGCCTCAGGTGTCCCTCTGCCGCTGTCTGTTACCACCACCGCCTTTGTCATCGCCATCCCCTCTCTCGTGGCCTTTCTGTCATCCCCTTCTCCTTCCTTCTGACTTTGCGTCCTCTCTCGCATCCTCGTGCTTGTCTCCACCTTCTCTCGCGTCTTCAAGTTAGTCGCAGCTGTCGCACGCGCTCTCTCGCCCCCACCGCTTTGTCATCTGTTAGCGTGGTACCAGTGCATTGTATTTTTTTCTTTGATTGCTTGCACTAATATTCTTAGTATCTTCCCCCTGCATTACCCACTGGCACTGATTGGGGCCACTATGCGTGGACATTCCATGGTGTCACGGTCACTCAGGCGTCGCAGTTGCGACCGTCTGAGTGCCTGACGCCAGTGATTGGTGCGCTCGTGTCACGTTCCCCAAAGCATTGCCCAGTTTCCCCACATGTGCCGCCCTGGCTATCTCCATGCTGTTGCTGTAGCTGCTGCCCCAACGCTGATGCCAGAGCCATCCAGATGCTGTTGCCCCTGCCACTGTCGCTATCCAGATGCCACCGCCACTACTGCCCCACCGCCGCTGTCCAGATGCCATTGCTGCTGTGGCCCTGATGCCATCGCCACTGCCCTGTCGTCGTGGCTGTTACCTCGACGCCACCGCCGCCATCCAGATGCTGCCGCCCTACCCCACCATTGTTGCTGCTACCCCAACGCCCTGCCACTGTCCAGATGTCGCTACCACTGCCCCGTCCTTGCTGTTGCTGCCCCGACGCTGCCCCAATGCTGCTGTTGTGGCACAACCCTACAGCCCCGCCCTCGCTGCCTGCCTATGGGTAGGGCCAGCCCTGCAGGCCACTGCTGACACGTTCTGGCCCTGGCCCTGGCCCTCGATGTGGGTCCGGGTCAGCCCATGGACAGTCTAAGTATCATGGTCATCAAACGCTGCCACCTGAGATGGTGGCAGCTGTGAAGAATGGCACTTAGAGACCCCATAGGGTGTATATACGTGCTATAATATATACTAAAATGATGTTGCACACCCTCCTAAATTTCCGAACACTGAATCCCTCAAAATTTGGCACAAGTCACGTGACCTGCCCCAGCTTACATAAAGGTGTTGCATCCTCATGACGCCTACCTTACTAACACATGCAATCCACCTTTTTAAATCTCCTTCAAATTTCTCACCCATTTCTTTTCTCAGTCACCACAAATCTTAGCCGACAGTATCTGCCCATAATTTTTTTTTGGGTAGAGATCATAGAGTGGTGAAGTAAAAAAAGCGGCGTGTTTGTCACGCCTGCCTGTGTCGGAGTTTACAATTTTACAAAAGTGGCAAGCTTAGCGTCCAATCTGAGTCTGAAATATGTCGTGTGACTGAATACAAAGGGGGTCTTTAGTACATTGGCCATGAAATGCATTCGACCTTGCGTGTTTTGCGATGTGAGAGCGCAAAGACGAGCTGGTGGTACTAAGTCCAACGAGAGTAAAGGGAAGGGATCGTGGGAAGTACGAAGTACGAAAGTAAGTCAAGCAAGTTAAGTTACAATGGGGAAGATTGCCGCTGCGACGAGCTGTATCGAAAGGCTTGGCCTGGGTGACGTAGGTGATGCTTCGCCCGAGGCCAAGGGGACAGCATTGACCCATCCAAGTGGGAAGCGACGTGAGGTTTCCCAAATATCCATTCGTATTTTCACATAGTGGATAAAAACGAAATGGTTACCAGAGAGGTACGCATCAACACCACGACTTGGAGGAAGGAAGGATACGCGTAACATACAACCATCACTTTCTTTATAACCGGGGCATCATCTCAAAGAGTCCAACCCGAAAGCGAGTTCTAGCCCCCTTCAAGCAGTGGAACTGGCAGCAGCCTCCACCAACGCTTCCAAAAGTACCTTGACACCCCAAGCGCCAGGGTCAGGCACCCTCTCCCGCTTAAGCAGTCCTCCCTCGACGTACGCGCTCCTTCCGACACGGGCTTCC
>QLPA01002706.1:0-22372 GCA_003313945.1 Lactifluus pinguis | reverse complement strand
TCAGACACGTTTATTATGGTGAGTCTCGACCTCCAGACTGACTTGGCCGAGCTGATAATGAGAAATTGGTCAGCTGTGGGAGTCATGACTTCGACTCAGCCGTGATCTTAGGTAATGCTTTCCCGCTTCTCACCCCTCTCTCTGTCCCCTCTCACTCTTCTCACTTTCGCCGCTTCCGCCCCTCTCCCCTCTCGCTCTTCTCTTTGTCACCGACTTCCTTCCTCTCGCTGACCTCTCTCTCCCTGTTGCCGCCATCGCTGCCCTTTGGCAGCCTCTCACACTCCCGCGCCTCTGTAAGCATGGTCAACGGTGTGTCGCGATATTTTTTTTCCGACTTCTCACACTGACGTTTTTTTATTTTTCTTCTCTCCCTTTCGTCGTCTGCTTCCCCCGTCCGCTTCCCCGTCTCGTGTGACGTGTCCACCCAAGTGGCACTGAGGGGCCACCGCGTTGACGACTGATGGCGTCACGGCTGCGAAGGCATCGCTGTTGCGATTGTCTGAGCCCCTGACGCCAGCGACTGGCACTAACGCGGGGCGTTGCCCCAAACCGTTGCCCTCAAGTGCAGCATCACGCTGCCTGCCTCAATGCCAGCAGCAACGCCTCCCTCCCTGCTGCTGCTGTCCCTGCGCCTTCGCCTCCATCGCCACCTTTATCCGATGCATCAATAGAACAGGATGCCCATCGCCGTTCACTCCCCCATCCTCGTCCGCGCCTGTCCCTGCGACCCCGTCTATGCCCATGTCTCAGTTCGTTCTCCCCGTCGCACCGCACCCCTTCTCCTGCATCCACACCCGCACCCGCTACACCTGCATCTACCGACACCAGTGCCCGCACCAGCTCCCGTACTGACACCCAAACCGACGATCCAACACGCGCCCACACCTGCGCCAGTGCCACCCCCAGCGCCCTCTCCAGTGCCCTACGAAAGCCCCCACGAACATATTCACACACCCGCACCGCTGTCATATTTCAGCCTCCAAAATGTTTGACATTCCAACCACGCCGGGATCAAGCGGAGCTCGCACCCGTCGTGATCACCAGCGTGACCGCAACGGGCGGTGGCATCACAGTGGGTTCAGTGGCTTCAGCTTCAGCTCCAACCAGCGGGGCCACACTCGGAGGCGGCAGCGCGAAGGGATGAACAGATTGGCTTGAGTTTATGTTTTTGCCCCCCTTCCTCTCAATTGCCGTTTTGTACTGTATATCTTGAATTGGATGTTATTTTACTTTTGCTGACACTACCTACCAACTATGTAATACAATTCTAGATGATTGGGGTGAAAAAAATGAAAAATGAAAAAATGAAAAACGAAAAACGAAAATTGTGCAGCTCAAGTTGACTCAGAGCTGCGGCTAAGTCGAAGCTGCAGCTCCTGCGCAGTAAACTTGCTCAGTCGAACCATTCCCGGAAAAAGCCGCAACTTTCCAAGTCAGCTCGCGGCTAGCCGAGCCGCGGCAACACTACGGAAGGGTAGTTCTGACTAGTCCATGGTGGCTTGCAGAGAAGGTGGGCAGAGCAAACAAAGTCTGAGAGCACTCCAGAGAATCACTCAGATAATTCTTGGTGAGTGATATATAAACAGGCCAACTACCAGATTGTAGTAATGGTAACAGATACAGTCTCATGAGTACAGGGGTTTTGAAATAAAAATCGTACCTGCAACCAATGCTATTTAGACATCGTGATATACTGTAGCCCAATCTGATCCATGTACAAAATTTTCCAGTTCAAGCCAAGTTTCGTATCTGCCTGCTATCCAGACAGTGTTGGACCTATGAAAATATGGTCGGTGAACCTGGGGAATCCACAGAAGAAGTTCTCCCTTTTCCCCACACATCCACCCGTCATTACTAATCAGAAACTTGTTCATAACGTTGTCCTTCCCGATATTGATATTTTCTGTTTTGGCACAAATCATGTGATCGTGTGTGGCCGGGATTCCCGACGGGACCACAACAGAGTCGACTGATTCGGTGTTTCCAGGAAGCGGCTGTGCTAGTGTTAGAGCATCCCATAGGCGAATCGTGTTATCTTCCGAGGCCGAAACAATGCACCGCCCGTCTGGTGAGAATGCAATACAAAACACCCGACCCGTGTGTCCCGTAAATGGGTATGCTATGGCCTCTCCTGTTGCGGAATTCCACATGCGAATCGTGCGATCGTCTGAGGCTGAGACGATACATTGTCCATCGGGCGAGAACGCAACAGCGTTGACTAGATCCGTATGTTCAGAGAGTGGTGCTACTATGGCCTCTCCTGTTGCGGCGTCCCAAATGCGAATTGTATCATCTCCCGAGGCTGAGATGATGTGTTTCCCATCTGGAGAAAATGCAACGGAAAACACCGGCTGAGTGTGTCCAGTAAACGGGTCTCCTAAGGCGTCTCCATTTTCAGCATCCCACACACGAATTGTGCGATCTCTGGAGGCCGATACGATGCGCTTTCCGTCCGGCGAAAATGCAACAGAAAGGACCAAGTCGGTGTGTCCAGCAAATGGGCTCAGAACGACCGCTCCTGTGGCGGCATCCCACATGCGAATGGTGCGGTCATGTGAAGCTGAGGCAATACGCCGCCCGTCTGGCGAGAATGTAACAGAGATGATCTCATCGGTGTGTCCAGTAAACGGGCCTACTACTATCTCTCCTGCTACGGCGTCCCACACCCGAATCGTGCGATCTTCTGAGGCCGAGGCAATGCGCTGCCCATCGGGAGAGAATGCAACATCAAAAACCCGACCGGTGTGTCCAGTAAACGGGCCCGCTGCGACCTGCCCTGTTGTGGTATCCCACACGCAAATTGTGTGATCATATGAGGCTGAGGCAACGCGCCGGCCATCCGGTGAGAATGCAACACCGAAGACCCAATTGGTGTGACCAGGAAACGGGTCGACTACGACATCTCCTGTGGCGCCCCACACACGGACTGTGCAATCGAAGGAGGCCGATGTGATGCGTTGCCCGTCGGGAGAGAATGCAACAGAAAGGACCTGGTCGCTGTGTCCAATAAATGGTCCTGCTACAGCGTTTCCTGTCGCGGAATCCCACACGCGGATCGTATAATCGAATGAGGCCGAGGCAATGAGCTGCCCATCTGGTGAGAAAGCTATAGAGTAGACCACGTCGGTGTGACCAATAAATGGTCCTACTATGACTTCTCCAGTTGCAGCGTCCCATACGTGAATCATACGATCTGTCGAGGCCGAGGCGATGAGCTGCCCGTTTGGCGAAAAAGAAACCACGTAGACACCGTCAGTGTGTCTAGTGAACGGGCCCGCTAAAAGCTCTCCTGTGGCGGCATCCCACACTCGAATTGTGCAATCTCCCGAGGCCGAGACGATGCGCTCCCCGTCCGGCGAGAATGCAACACAACTGGCCCATCGAGTGTGTCCAGTAAATGGCCCTGACACGACGGCTCCTGTTGCAACATCCCATACGCAAATGCTGCCATCGCTCAAAGCCGAGGCGATACGCTCACCGTCCGGCGAGTATGCCACAGAATGGAACATGCTGGTGTGACTGGTATATGGGCCTGAAAAGACCTCGCCTGTTGCAGCATCCCACACCCGAATCGTACCATCCCTCGAGCCCGAGGCAATGTGCTGCCCACCAGGAGAGAATGCAACCGACTCGATAATGTCAGTGTGTCCAGTAAACGGGCCTGCTATAAGCTCCCCGGTCGTGGCATCCCACACCCGAATCGTGAAATCGCGTGAGCTTGAAGCAATGCGCTGTCCATCTGGTGAGAACGCAACAGAGTCGATTGGTTTTTCATGTGCCTGAATCGTCATTTCCAACGCAGGCCAATGAGACAACTGCCCGCGCTCCAAGCGCAACGTAAGAGGGAATAGATGAAGGTAATGCTTGACAATGTAGGAAGAGGACGGGGCGAAGGGCAGGGCAGAAATATAGATATGCGGTGCGCTCCTTGCAATGGACATCCCGAAGTACCGCACAAATGCGGACCCATCATTCACAATTCCCACCACATTTTCCGCATCTTGAGACGCCTGTTGTAATTGTATCATGATGTACATCTCATATTCAAGTATGGGATGTACATACCTCACTCTTGCCAGACCGTAGCCAAGTCTTCAGAGACGACAATGCTGGTAGAGCAACCCTCACTTTGCACTTGATGCTAAGTACTTCAAGCCAAAACAGAAACTTTGTCTCGAGTAGGGACCGAAGTTTCCCGAAGAGGTCTTGCTCGAAATCAACATATTCCAAGTGATTGTTCCAGAAAATGCAGGAATAGGATAGAGCAGGTGGAATGTGGTTGGAAATTCGACAGTTAAGGTCTAGGACATCGTTGTTTGCAAGGTATGATGACTCGAGTTCGCAAATGTTAAACTTGAGCTTGACGAGCATCAAGCTAACGCAGGAATGTGCCAATTCACGATGCGCATCATCAAGGTCCACATAAAACATGTCATTTTTCTTGCTCGTCAGAAAGTCGCGGAATGATGTGTGGAGAGGGGTGATGGGACGCGTGTGATCGGATGAAGTCACGTTACTCAGCAGTGAGCCTAGGTGACGGAGCATTTCAAGAACAGGATCGGAATCCTCGGCATCATCGATGGGGGCATGTCGACGCAAGGCGATTAAGGAATCTATCGAGAGTGGCTCGACTGCAGCGAAAAGCTGACCCATGACGGAACGAAATAATATCTGCGCTTCTTGAGGTCCGAAGTACCCCTCGAGTATTTCTTTGTATAATTTGTCCAACGGATCTTCTCCACTGTCATCTCGAGAGTGTCCTAACAGGCGCTGAACACACTTTCTCTTGCTGAAGCCAAAACTAGCAGGAGGGCTATTTATGAACCCGGATGCAGCAGCTGCCCACTGGAACAGGCCCTCTGCTGCCTTTGCGAGTTCACCACCATGCTCCTTGAACACCTCCCGAGGCAGATTCTTCTGAAGATATAAGAGAATATCTTGCTCCGTCTTGGCAGCCAGTTCACTGTCATCCATGTAGAGCGTGTCGACAGACGATGCTCCTGTGAATGCAGGTTCGATACCACCCTCCAGCCTTGACGTGATGAGTATCCGGAACTCTCGTGGGAGGTCGGCAAGGTGTTCGGCGAGAAAGGTGTGTAATCCAGTTTGTCCAACTGCATCTCCGCTCTCATCCAATGCGTCGATAATGATAAGAACCGGAACAGGGAGCGACAGGTTCTTCAGCGGCTCAACAAGGAGGGATTCGAAAAGTTTGCGATAATTTCGGGTATTACGGAGGGAAGATTTATCCTTGACGACCCTGCCGAGGGCGTGCTTGAACGCGAGATTACGATCGGAGAGATCCCGGGCAATTGTCGTGAACAGCTGATACGCCTCGTCTCTCGACTGCTCTTTCCTCAGAAAGGCAAAGTAACAGCCGAGATACTTGTCTTCGAAACGATGTGCAATTTCGTATGCAATTGAAGACTTTCCCGTGCCAGCCTGGCCAAAGAGAACGAGCCCACGATTTGATTCCGGATTCTCGATCCACTTGACAATATGATCCAGGAAATCTTCGCGTGTGCCTGGAATACATCGCTTCTCATCTCCGAATCGCCAGCCTCCTTTATAAGGCAATTCTCTGATTTTGGCGTCCAGCTCTGCGTTCCCCATGTGAGATCGATCATCCAACGATCGTGTGATTGTCATAACTACGCACCAGCCTCTATCACAGTAACCTCGGTGATGACAGTAGCCTGTGTGAGGAAACCTTCTCGTAGTCGGACGAGGTTCGAGCGGTGCTGTTCGATTTTTTCATCAACTGGGCCAACGATATTCTTCAAAACCCGTCTTCCTGTAATCACATGTTTATAATGGTCAACAAGAGAGACCAAGACGACGTACCAACTTTAACGTCCACCGCATACGATGTGATAAATTCGGCACATTCGGTGACGCATCTCAGCATGTCCTCTAGGATCTTCGCTTGCCCAGACTCCGGCCTGATGTCTCGTAACGGATCGGCCTCTTCGGCGAATTTAAACGCATCGACTATGGCCTCGAGTAGTGTTTGTACGTTATCGTCACGCTGAACTTGCTGCAGCAAAACCTGGTGGCAAGATGAACAAGAATCGCCTTGGGACAGGAAAAGGAGACGCACCTCGGGGATCTTTGAGAGCATATTCCACGCTAGTGTTGCATAAGGGTTCAGCTGAGCATGAGCAGCGGACGTTAGCTCAAGACGGATTAACACAAACGATATTGGGCATACTTCTGCGATTTTACCGACAGTGTCCATCACCAACTTTACGGCATTCACAGCATTATTCCACGTTTTCATCGTGTCAATGTTGTCCAGAGCTTCCTGAGCATGGCGGATCTTGTCACGTGACTCCACCATCGGGCCTCCTGATCTTTGCAGCCCAGTAATATCGCTCTTAATGGGAAGGACATTAGGACGCGTAGTAACAAGGCTAGCCGGATCCGCCGTTGTACGGTTCGGGGTATTGACTACCCTAGTCAGAGAGGAACCTATGTTTCCTGACACCGCGATCGTTAAAAATATTGTGGCTGGCTCGGGTGTATTTTCTCCAGCATGTCTGCCAGCATGGCCGAGAACAACGTCAAGTTCTTCGCGTAGGATGTTCAGCCAGAAAGGTCACTAAGAATTGCAATAAATAGGCAAACCATTTCGGGGTTCACAGGTGATCTCCTGCCTTCCGATGAGGACGTCCGTCGCCATGGTCATCTTCGAATAAAGACATATCGTGATACGGGAGGATGGTTGTACAGTGCTGCAGGAGATTCAGTTGTACATAGGAACATAAATACGACAACACTCACAAAGCGTCGACGTTCTCGTTCCATTCCACGCGTTGACCCACGCTCCTCACAGCTTGTGTCTGCCACGTCCTCTCCCCATGGTATACAGTAGCATAAAATCGTGTGTTTCTTCCAAGGAGGGTCTTGAGACGGGGAAGGTTGTGCGCTCTTAAGACTAACGAGACAAAAATTTAGAATCTGTCGGAGTGGGATCATAAAGATATGTACGGGTCACTTGGAGAGGAAGCGATATTTTTTGCGTTTCGCTGACATGGGCACGACTGATGGACCCTACTCCGGAACTTTGAGGACCTGTGCTGCTCAGCGGAGGTAAGGACAATTAGCGATAAGTTGTGAGAGACTGTGACATACGAATTTGGGATCATGTGGGTATGTCCTTTAATATTAAAATGCCCTTCGAAGACTGAAAGATAGATAAGAAGGAAGCGAATAGTAGGGTAGGAGAGATGAGATGGATATGAGAGACTGTAGCAACCACGCCCTTAGTACGTTTCGCCCTAAAGCGCTGAGAACAAACAACACATAACAAGAAATGGTCATGTCATTGTCAATCTCGTCTCATGGTACCAAGACCGAGCATGATGATGGGCTTTGACGACAGGAGCTCCGACTGTCGACAACCCGTCCGAAAGCGTTGCAGGAGTAATTTACATCAGTGAACCCGACAGGTAATAGAGGCGGAAAATATGAACAGCTCCCTTAGGGCCATGCGCCAGGAGGCATCAAACCTTCTAATTAGACTTCATTAACCTGACCTGCACAATAATTCTGTAAACTAGTGTCCCAACAAGAACTGCACAAAAGCCAAAGCCCTTGTGCATCACCCATCTATCATCACCCCGGAAAAAAACGGCATCGCCCCTCACTTAATCTCCATACCCCACTCCACCACACGGAAGAACCTCAGATCGTGCGCACTATCTACCGCGGACGCAAGTGCGCCCGCCGATTGCCAATGTTCTACCCCGGCGGAGCCTACACCACGGAAGAGAATGAACACGCGTGTGACCGGAGAGATGACCATCGGCGCGGCTTGCTCGTACGATTCTTGTGGGAGGAAGCGGAGCGCGACGTACTCGTGATTTAGTAGATCCAATAGCCAATACCTGAAGAGTTCCCGAATATTACGCCACTTTAATACATTGTCCTCAGAGTGGGGAGTAGATAGACGTGATGAATGGGGTGCGGGCTTTGGTTAGTGCCTTGAGGGCGGTCTCTAAGTAACCTGAACTTTGCCTGTCGGGAGAAAGTTCGGGTCTCCGGGGTCACTGATGGACGTGAAGGATCGAATGCCTCAGCGTTGCCTACAGGAGGTGAGGATTCGCGCTGAGGAGGAACATTCAGTTGAGGCCAGACGAGCGAGCTAGGTTCGGAATGAAACTTACACTGCTTCCTAGTACAGGTAGGATACTTCTGTCCCAAAGTCCCAGTTGTTCTATCGACGACTGTGCCGTCATGTTCTGCTGCGACGATCCAAATGAGGGATTCATGTTCTTCTGGGTAGTAGTAAAAGTCTGTTGTTGGGGGTATACCGCCGAGAAACTCCATAAAGACGCGAGGGACAGCTGTACTGTGACATGGGAAAGGCTGGAAGGTGGGTAGAGATAAATGAGAGGGTTTCGAGCCAACGGCCGATTAGCGGGTTTTCTGAACAATCACTTAGGCATTTCTGCAAAACCAGACCCCGTCAGTAGTCGTCCCAATGTTTCACGATCATCTGAACATACCAGATCCTAGCCTGAGTTTAATCGTCACAGAATTTATGGATGTGAAGGAAAGATACCGGTATCTCTCGAGATTTGATGCCACTCCTTATTTGACCTCGGATTTCTCCCCGAAAGATGAGATTATCGGGAGACACACGAACCAAGGATGGGAAGTTGTGTTGTGTGACTGCTAATGGCACCCTGGTAGGAATTGTGGGCTTCGAAAGTGCGCCACAGCGCTGACTCGGACAGCACAACTCACTTGACATTAAAGGCAGCCATCGCGAGATACGGAAACAATCACATGTCATGATGAGAGAGGCTGAGGGCCATGGGTGAGAATCAACAGTGGCGTGGTAAATGACATATCAAATAGGGAAAGTGGAGCACACGATGACTAGCTGAATCACGTGCCCTAGGGCTATTTCCGGAAAGGACGGGAATGACAGTCATATATTCAGCCCCGTTCCCCGACTCGGATCCTTGTCTCCCCGGCCTCAACAGAGTGATGATGTCCCAACTTACTGGCTTATATTTGGTGACGGTAGCAGCATCTCAGCCTTAGGCGCGCTGCGTTGGGCTGTATTCATGATTCCACTATATGCGTGTTATTTTCTCTATGTAGTTTTGGGGATGCCGCGCCAAGTACTTCAGGCGGGGTTTGTTTGTATGTATTTCTCATTCGGGGAAGGGTGGAGATTGCGGCCGTTCCCTGTCCAAGTCAGGACATGAGAAGAAGAAAATGTCTGTTTTACCGATTTCCCACCGTCACAACTCACCGCTCAGTGCCGGAGTTCAATACGTTCAATCATAGCTGGCCGCCATTCCGATCGTTGTCTTCTCGTTGATGAGTTATTACCTGCAGTTCATGTCCCCACGAGAGGGCGTTATGTTAGGTGGCCTTTTGATATAATGTCTAAGACGCGGCTGCCAGTTGACTGGGTCAAAATCTCTGCTCACGCGATCACTGATGACGGAAACTAAGGCCTAAGGCCTAAGGTCCCACCCCCAAAAGGGAAGACGAATTATGTTACAGGATTACAATCAAAATTTTCTGGATATTCGAGCCGTTTTATGATTTTTAGCTAGAGACTCGTTGTGATGACGCACTTCGTCTGGCCCTCGCAGTCGAACTAGAAGTGCGCCCCAACAGTGCTGACGTGGCGGCGATGCCGAAAAAATCAAAGTGCTCTATCTCTTTCGTAGCCCAACAGGAGTAAGAATGACCCATTTTGTCGAAGGCTCGCAACGCCTTCACATGCTCGAGAAGAACGACGTGTATCTCATGTTCAAGTTCCTGACTGCGTACAAACCACGCAAACAACCTAGCACCAGGTGCTCATCTTCGCATACAAGATGCTAACACTTGCTCCTGAGTACGCTCATCATACCTCCTATAAATTCCCGGTGCTATGTACCTGGAATGGTCGTCGGCGTCATCTAAGACGCCGCTCCAGCGGTGCGCGGCCCCTAGAGGTGTAGTTCATGGTGGCTTGCAGAAAAGGTGGGGAAGCCCGAGCAAGCCTCCGACAATCGAGCAGAGAGTGATATATAAACAGGTCAGCCACTAGACTGTAGTAATAGTAACAGATACGGTCTCGTGAGAGTACAGGTATTGAAATAAAATTGTTGCTACAACTGATGCTATTTAGACATCGCGATAGACTGTAGTCCAATTTGATCCATGAACAAAATTTGCCAGCTCAAGCCAAGTTTCGTATCTGCCTGCAATCCAGACAGTGTTGGACCTATGAAAATATGGTCGGTGAATCTGGGGAATCCACATAAGAAGTTCTCCCATTTCCCCACACATCCACCCATCATTATTAATTAGAAACTTGTTCATAATGTCGTCCTTCCCAATATCTTCTGTTCTAGAACTAACCGTGCGCTCCCGTGAGGCCCTGATGTCCGGCGAGACTACAACAGAGTCAACCGTTTCGGCGTGTCCAGGAAGGGGCTTTGCTAGTGTTCGAGCGTCCCATAGGCGAATCGTGTTATCTTCCGAGGCCGAAGCAATCCACCGCCCGTCTGGTGAGAATGCAACACAAAACACCCGACCCATGTGTCCTGTTAATGGGCATGCTATGGCCTCTCCCGTCGCGGAATTCCACATGCACATCGTGCGATCGTTTGAGGCTGAGACGATACGTTGCCCATCAGGTGAGAAGGTAACAGAGTTTACCCTATCTGTATGTTCAGTGAGTGGTCCTACTATGACCTCTCCTGTCGCGGCGTCCCACATGCGAACCGTGCGATCTCCCGAGGCTGAGATGATGTGTTTCCCATCTGGAGAAAATGCAACAGAAAACACCGACCGAGTGTGTCCAGTAAACGGGTCTCCTATGGACTCCCCTTTTTCAGCATCCCACACACGAATCAAGCCATCTCCAGAGGCTGATACGATACGCTTCCCGTCCGGCGAGAATGCAACGGAAAAAACTCGATTGGTGTGTCCAGAAAACGGGCCCACAACGACCACTCCTGTGGCGGCATCCCAGAAGCGAATGGTGCGGTCATGCGAAGCTGAGGCAATACGCCGCCCGTCTGGCGAGAATACAACACAGTTGATCTCGTCGGTGTGTCCAGTAAACGGGCCTACTACCATCTCTCCAGTTAGGGCATCCCACACACGAATCGTGCGATCCGCCGAGGCCGAGGCAATTCGCTGCCCATCTGGTGAGAACGCAACAGAATAAACCCGACCGGTGTGTCCAGTTAATGGGCCCGACGCGACTTGCCCTGTTGTGGTATCCCACACACAGACTGTATGATCATATGAGGCTGATGCAACATGCCGGCCATCTGGTGAGAATGCAACGGCATAGACCCAACCGGTATGACCAGGAAGCGGGCCTACTACGACATCTGTTGTAATGCCCCACACGCGAACCGTGCAATCGAAGGAGGCCGATGTGATGCGTTGTCCGTCGGGAGAGAATGCAACAGAAAGGACCTGATCGGTGTGTCCAATAAACGGTCCTGCTACAACATTTCCTGTTGAGGAATCCCACACACGAATCGTATGATCGAATGAGGCCGAGGCAATGAGCTGCCCATCTGGTGAGAAAGCAACAGAGCGGACATGATCGGTGTGTGCAACTAATGGTCCTACTATGACATCTCCTGTTGCAGCATCCCATATGTGGATCATGCAATCTGTCGAGGCCGAGGCGATGAGCTGCCCGTTTGGTGAGAAAGCAACCACGTAGACTTCATCAGTGTGTCTAGTGAACGGGCCCGCTAAAACCTCTCCTGTGGCGGCATCCCACACCCGAATTGTGCGATCTCCCGAGGATGAGGCGATGCGCTTCCCGTCCGGCGAGAATGTAACACAACGGGCCCATCTAGTGTGCCCAGTACACGGCCCTGCAACGATGGCTCCTTTTGCAATATTCCATACGCAAATGGTGCCGTCGCCCAAGGCCGAGGCGATGCCCTCCCCGTCCGGCGAATATGCCACAGAAAGGACCTCGCCGGCATGACTGGTAAACGGGCCTGCGAAGATCTCGCCTGTTGCAGCATTCCACACCCGAATCGTACCATCCCTCGAGCCTGAGGCAATCTGCTGCCCGCCAGGAGAGAATGCAACCGATTCGATTGTGCGAGAGTGTCCAGTAAACGGGCCTGCTACAAGCTCCCCGGTTGTGGCATCCCACATCCGAATCGTGCAATCCCGTGAGCCTGAGGCAATGCGCTGCCCATCTGGTGAGAATGCAACAGACTGGATTGGTCCTTCATGTGCCTGAATCACCATTTCCAACGCAGGCCAATGAGACAACTGCCCACGTTCCAAGCACAGTGTACGAGGGAATAGATGAAGGTAATCCTTGATGATGTGGGAAGAGGACGGTGCGAATGGCAGGGCAGAAATATAGATATGTGGTGCGCTCCTTGCAATAGCCATCCCAAAGTACCGCACAAATGCGGACCCATCATTCACAATTGCCATCAGATGTTCCGCATTTTGAGACACCTGTTGTAATTGTATCATGATGGGATCGTCAGTATATGTCATATTCAAGTATGGGATGTACATACATTACTCTTGCCAGACCGCATCCATGTCATCAGAGACGACAATGCTGGAAGAGCAACCCTCACTTTGCACTTGATGCTCAGAACTTCAAGCCAAAACAGAAACTTCGTCTCGAACAGAGATCCAAATTTCGCGAGGAGGTCTTGTTCGAAATCAACATGTTCCAAGTGATTGTCCCAGAAAACGCAGGCATACGATAGAGCAGGTGGAATGTGTTTGGAAATTCGAGAGTTAAGGTCCAAGACATCGCTGTTTGCAAGGTATGATGACTCGAGTTCGCAAATGTTAAACTTGAGATTGACGAGCATTAAGCTGACACAGGAATGTGCCAATTCACGATGTGCATCTTCAAGGTCCACATAAAACATGACATTCTTCTTGCTCGTCAGAAAGTCGCGGAATGATGTGTGTAGAGGGACGATGGGACGTATGTGATCGGATGAAGTCACGTGACTCAACAGTGAGCCAAGGTGACGAAGCATCTCAAGAACAGGATCGGAATCCTCGGCGTCATCGATGGGGGCATGTCGACGCAAGGCGATTAAGGAATCTATCGAGAGCGGTTCGGTTGCAGCAAGAAGCTGACCCATTACGGAACGAAATAGAATCTGCGCTTCTTGCGGTCCGAAGTACCCCTCCAGAATTTCTTTGTATAATTTGTCCAACGGATCTTCTCCACCGTGATCTCGAGAGTGTCCTAACAAGCGCTGAACACACTTTCTCTTGCTGAAGCCAAAGCTAGCAGGAGGGGCATTTATGAACCCGGATGCAGCAGCTGCCCACTGGAACAGGCCCTCTGCTGCCTTTGCGAGTTCACCACCATGCTCCTTGAACATGTCCCGAGGCAGATTCTTCTGAAGATACAACAGAATATCTTGCTCCGTCTTTGCAGCCAGCTCACTGTCATCCATATAGAGCGTGTCGATAGACGATGCTCCTGTGAATGCAGGTTCGATGCCACCCTCCAGCCTTGACGTGATGAGTATCCGGAACTCTTGTGGGAGGTCAGCAAGATGTTCGGCCAGAAATGTGTGTAATCCAGTTTGTCCGACTGCATCTCCACTCTCGTCCAATGCGTCGATCACGATAAGAACCGGCACAGGGAGCGACAGGTTCTGCAGCGGTTCAACGAGGAGGGATTCGAAGAGTGTACGATAATTTCGGGTATTGCGAAGGGAAGAGTTATCCTTGACGACCCTGCCGAGGGCGTGCTTGAACGCGAGATTACGATCGGAGAGATCCCGGGCAATTGTCGTGAACAGCTGATATGCCTCGTCTCTCGACTGCTCTTTCCTCAGAAAGGCGAAGTAACAGCCGAGATATTTGCCATGGAAACGATGTGCAATTTCATATGCAATTGAAGACTTTCCCGTGCCAGCCTGGCCAAAGAGAACGAGCCCACGATTTGATTCCGGAGTCTCGATCCACTTGACAATATGATCCAGGAAGTCTTCGCGTGTGCCTGGAATACATCGCTTCTCATCTCCGAATCGCCAGCCTCCTTTATAAGGCAATTCTCTGATTTTGGCGTCCAGCTCTGTGTTCTCCATGTGAGACCGATCACCGAACGATCGTGTGACTATCATAACTACTCACCAGCCTCTATCACAGTAACCTCGGCGATGACAATAGCGCGAGCGAGGAATCTTTCTCGCAGTCGGACGAGGTTGGAACGGTGTTGTTCAATTTTCTCATCAACTGGGCCGACCATATTCTTCAATACCCGTCTTCCTGTGGTAACATGTCTATAATGACCAACAAGCGAGACCAAGACGACGTACCAACTTTGATATCCTCCGCATACGATGTGATAAATTCAGCACATTCGGTGACGCATTTCAGCATCTCCTCTAGGATCTTTGCTTGTCTAGACTCCGGCCTGATGTCTCGTAACGGGTCGGCCTCTTCCGCGAATTCAAAGGCATCGACTATGGCCTCAAGTAGCGTTTGGACATTATCGTCACGCTGAACTTGCTGTAGCAACACCTGGCGGCAGAAAGAGTGAGATGTCGACCTGGGAAAAGTCAAGGAGATGCACCTCGGGGATCTTTGAGAGCATATTCCACGCTAGTGTTGCATAAGGGTTCAACTGAGCAGCGGACGTTGGTTCAAGACGGATTAACAAAAACGATACTGGGCATACTTCTGCAATTTTACTGACGGTTCCCATCACCCACTTGACAGCATTCACAGCATTTTTCCACGTTTTCATCGTGTCAATGTTGTCCAGAGCTTCCTGAGCATGACGGATTCTATCACGTGACTCCACCGTCGGGCTTGGCGGCCCGGCATTATCGCTCTTAGTGGGAAGGGCATTAGGACTGGTAACAGGGCTAGCCGGATCCGCAGTTGTAGGGTTCGCGGTATTGACTACCCTAATCAGAGAGGAACCTGTGTTTGCTGACACCGCGATCGTTAGGAATACTGTGGCTGGCTCCGGTATATTTTGTCCGCCATGTCTGCCAGCACTGTGGAGAACAATGTCAAATTCTTCGTGCAGGATGTTCAGCCAGAAAGATCACTAAGAATTCCAAGAAATAGGCGAACCATTTCTGGGTTCACAAGTAATCTCCTGCCTTCCGATAAGGACGTCCGTCGCCATGGCCATCCTCGCATAAAGCGATATCGTGATATGGGAGGACGGTTGTACAGCGCTACCGAAAACTCAATTGTACGCAGGGGAAAAAAATTATATGACAAGTACTCACAGTGTGTCGACATTCTCGTTCCATTCTACGCGTTGAGCCACGCTCCGCACAGCTTGTGTCTGCCACGATCTCTCCCCATGGCTTACAGTGGCATAGAATCGTCTCTTTCTTCCAAGGAGGGTCTTGAGACGGGGAAGATTGTGCGCTTTTAGGACTAACGACACAAAAATGTAGCACCTGTCGGAGTGGGATGATAAAGATACGTACGGGTCACTTGAAGAGGAAGCGAGCTTTGTTGCGTCTCGCTGAGATTGGCGCGACTGACGGACCCCACTCCGGAGCTTTGAGGACCTGGGCTGCTCAGGCTCAGTGGAGGTAAGGACTATTGGAGATAAGGTGTTGGAGGCTGTGACATACGAATTTTGTATCATGTGGGTTTGTTCGTGGATTGAAATGTCCTTCAAAGACTGAAATATAGGTAGGATGGAAGCGAAGAGGGTACGAGAGATGAGATAGATATGAGATACTGTAAAGCAGCCACGCCCCACGTTTCGCCTTCAGGCGCAGAGAACAAACAGCACACAACATCAATCGGCTAGGCCTGCCAACTTCTCAACATGAAAGCATGCGTAGATTCACAGAATCAGGTGTCGTCTCATGTTACCAAGACCGAGAATAATGCGCATTGACGACAGCAAAAGTCAAAGCGCTTGTGTATCAGCACATTACCCCTCTATCATCACCCCCTCAAACGGCATCACCCTCACTTGATCTCCAATCCACCCCACTCCAGCACACGGAACAACCTCAGATCATGCCCACGCGCTACGTCTGCCCCGACAACCTCCGTCTACAATAGTGACGATACTGTATCATCTACCGCGGACGTAAGTGCGCTCGCCGATTGCCAATGTTCAACGTCGGCAGAGGCTACACCACGGAAGGGCATAAACACGTGTGTGACCACGTCAGGCGTGGGAGAGACGACCAGCTTGCTTGTACGATTCTTGTGGGAGGAAGCGGAGCGCGACGTACCTGAAAAGAAACCCAATGTCACGCCACTTTCAATCCATTGTCCTCAGAGTAGGAGAAGCGTGATGAAAGAGGTGCGAGCTTCGGTGTGCAAGGTGTAG
Organism: Lactifluus pinguis; assembly: GCA_003313945.1. Taxonomy (NCBI): domain Eukaryota; kingdom Fungi; phylum Basidiomycota; class Agaricomycetes; order Russulales; family Russulaceae; genus Lactifluus; species Lactifluus pinguis. The sequence continues at coordinate 6,063 of QLPA01002706.1, read as the reverse complement.
TGCCTTAAGGGCAGCACCTTAGTAACCCGGAACTTTGCATATCGGGAGAAGGACCGAGTTTCCCGGTGGAGGGGCGGGCGCTGCCCCGAGGAAGTACAGTAGTGGGATGAAGTCGCGTTGTGTGCTTACTAGTATCTCAGCGTCGGGTGATCGTACAATTTCCCGCTACACTTCCCAAGCCTTGCCCTTTGCCCCACTGTCCCTAATCCCTCCACCGGGGTCATTGATGGATGAAAAGGATCATATCTCCGCGTTGCCTGGAGGCACGAGAGGCATCGGGAGTTATTACGTGAGGATTCACACTGAGGAGGAACATTCAGTTGTGGCCAGACGAGCGAGCTAGGTTCGAAATTGAACTCACACCGCTTCCCAGTACAGGTAGGATGCTTCCGTTTCAATAGTTGTCTTATCAATGAGGGTGCCATCAGGTTCTGCTGCGACCGTCCAGGTGAGGGATTCGAGTTCGTCTAGGGTAGCAGTTGAGGTCTGCGGTTGGGGGTCTACCGCTGAGAAAGTCCATAAAGACGCGAGGGACAGCTGTATTGTGACATGGGAAAAGCTGGAAGGTGGGTAGATAAATGACAGGCTTCTGCACCAGATCAAGCGGTCTGAAGTTTAGGACAATTGGCAATGACATATAAGGCAAGTGGAGTACACGATCACAAGCTCAATCACGTGCCTGAACCGTCATCGGGAATTGGCTGCAGAGAATGAGAGGGCGATCCAGACTCGGTTCGAATCCTTTGTCAGTGACTCGGACATATGTTCAGCTCCTTTTACAAGCTCATCATTCCCGGTGCTTGTCTCACCGGCCCCGATAGACTAATGATGTCCTAGCTCACTGGGATATAAGGTGCTTGAAATGCTGCAGGTTGACTTGGTCAAAATCTCTACTCACACGATCACTCGTGACAAAAGCTAAGATTCCACCCAAACAAGGGGAGATGGATTGTTTTACAGAACTAGAATCAGAATTATCCGAATGCTCCAGAGCTTAGTTTATCAGTTACCTTGCTTGCAAGGTATCAATGCGGGCATAATCACGCCCGTGTACGTAAGGCACACATAAGGTTTCTCAACAACTTTCACGTGATATTTTTCATTTCCTGGTCATCCGTTGAGCTTTTCTGGTTCGTCCTGGCCTGTCATATTACGTTAGCCTGCCATTTATGACTGTTCCAAATAGTGTTGCCGCAGTCCGGTGCGGTCCAGTCTGGTGTGTCAACTCGGACGCAACTCGAAAAATCGAGTTCACACTGGTGCACACTGGTGTAACTCGATTGTAGTAGGGCTGCCAATGTTCGGTTCAGTTCGGTTCTTTAGGGTTTTTGCTGAACCTAGAACTGGACTTCAGGTTCAGTTCAGGCAATCTGCTGAACTTTGAACTGGACCATTGGTTCAGTTCAGAAGGGTTTGGTTCTAGGTTCAGAAGGGTCTGAACCTAGAACTGAACTTTTTTATACCAAAAATTCTCTAAAATGGCCCTAGGCTTTTACTTACATATATTTACACATTATATGTATCTTATTCCTCCTCAAGAGGGTTTCTTAATATGACAGAAATATATTAAACTAACTTGTGAGGGGCATGAGTGAGGGACCATGAACTTAATATAAAAACCCAATATGCATGTTGTCATCTATTTCATTTCTGCCATCTATGACACCTCCAGTAGCACCCATCCACCCTTGTTGTTACCATAGTTGTTATCCTATCTCTATTGTGGTTATTGTGGTCTCCATTGCCCCACTTCCTATTGTGCCTCTCACATTACCATTCTATTAAATGCAGGTCCTCTATTGTCATTGTGGGCCCATGGGGTGTCAGGTGCTTGTACTGGTATCCATTGTAGGGTGCTCATACTTATGCTTATTGCTCTTGAGCTGGTACCTCTTAGCCTGAGGTGCTAGTGCTCATTGTTGCATTGTTGGCTGCTAGTACTGACCACCACCCTGTGAGCAGCCTGAGTGGCTCACAGTGCTAGGGTTGGCTGGGTTATCTATTGTTGTTGTTGTAGCTGGGTGTTCCCTATTGAAATATATCATTATTTGGGCCTATTTTGGCTCATTTACAGATATCATTTTCTGGTGTACATGTGGTGGCAGAGTCAGGGTGTTAAAAAACCCACTGGGCAAATTGCATTTAGACTTACATAGTAAGATACAACAAAAAAGTTCAGTTCAGTTTGAACCAGGTTCAGTAAGGTTCAAAATCTTTGAACCTTGCTTGAACCCAGAACTGAACTTGTGGTCCAGTTCTACCCATCCACCTAAACCTTGGACTGAACTTCAGTCCAGTTCAGAAAAGTTCAGGTTCGAACTTTGGTTCAGAACTGAACCGTGGCAGCCCTAGATTGTAGACGCAAGGATTTCACACTGGCACGGGCCAGTCAACAGCTTTTGTTATAGAAGTAAATCACAATCTGAAGTCCTATTCCCGTTTATTGTCCATACTGTTAAGCGAATCCCTTATCCCTCTATGTCATGCTGTCAATGACTCGATGAGGTTGTTTCAAATGTTGGATGCGTCCATGTCACCCCCCACGAGTGCTGTACAGCGTGACCAGATTTCTCCTGATGGAATCGCTAGACTACAAAATGGCGAATTCCTAGGAGACAAATGCGATTCGAAAGTCGATACTTTGGGGCTAGAGTCGCTAGACCTGTTGCAGCAGGGACCAGTGGGGTTGACGCAATCACTACGGACCTTTCAGGTTCCGCAAAAACGTTCTGACATGGCAATCCTCTGTCGAGCCTATTCAGGGCAGCGTGAGGTGATGCCAGTGGAAGCCATGACGATGTCTTGCATGTGTCGTCCATCAGTCGGGTCACGCATGGGCTGGACACATGGAATCTACCAGTTCCCAGTACGACGGCAAGGATTAACCTGGACCACTTTCCAAATGTAAGATCCACTACCATGAGTCCGCGACTGCGCAGCTGGAGACTGCATCAGAAGTTGGGAATCATTGGGCTGGAAAATTACTTCTCTTGCATGGCCAGAAAGTGCCGAGAGACTCGAAGAAAACGGTGACCTTTCGTGGGTTGCTCTGTACAACACCATAAGAGTTGAAATTTAGGCCACTTGTTGAACAAAATACCTTTAAATATGTCCCCAAAGATATAAGCTCTTGTATTGCTTCCTCCGTTGCCTGATTGCTGTTGACTTGCGCTTGCCCTTCAAGTTTGGGGTTGCCATGCCATCCCCACTATTTTGCTATGAGATCTATGAGATGTCAAGATGGCCACATTTGCTGGAGGCTTAGGCTGATGCAGCTAACTTCGTTCATGGTGGTACTGTTGCCTTTGTGACGGAATACAGTTGCAGCCATTAGGACCATGAATAGGACAACTCGAAGGGTGACTCAGAGGCACCAGTCCATCCACCATTGTGGGGGAAACTGGGGGTGAATCTCAAGCTTGAGCCACTTGGCTCTCTTTATAACTGTCTCATTTGAATAGTGCCATGTGGGGGACAAGGATATGATCATGAGGTAGCAATTGTGTGCAAAACAATCAAAATCCATTCATGAATGTCTTCATAACGTGGTATTTACTTCAATGTTGTCTACTGGACTCAACACGAGTCAACGCATGACTTGCTTGTGTAGTGGGAAAGTATTACTAATCAATCTTCCACACACTGCGGTGTGGACCAGTGTGAACTCAATTTTTCAGTCTGGTCTGAGTTGATAAAAAACGGGGCAGTGTTCGAGTTGGACTGGTGTGACACTGGACTGGCGGCAACACTAATGGGGATGGGAAGTTGTGTTGCATCAGGAAAACTTGAAATGTATTGGCGCCATTAGCGCTTACTTACACGTCTTAACCCATGCTTAAACCAGTTAGCTTACTTTTGGTTAAGCGGCCTAACTAAGTTAATAAGTGGTAAGCACAACTAAGTAGATTTTGTTATGACTAAGAACTGGTTTAATCACGCTAAGCAAATTGAAATAAGTTAAGCAAGTTCAATGGGTTTTAAGGATGCTAAGCAGACAGAAACGGTTCAACTTAGACTGTCCGGGGGCCGGTCCGGGCCAGGGCCACCCCCATTTTGCCTGGCCCTGGCCCTGGCCCTCAAGGGCCGGTCCGCCTGTGGCTGGCCCTGGCCCGGGGCTGACCCCGGCCCTACCACTTAAAAAAATAATCAGTCAATTAATTATTTTCAGTAAAAGTTTCTCACACTTGCTTGCATAATCATCTCATAGCTACATTCTGACAATTGCACATACCGGGATTTGAACTCTGGACCAATGCACACGAAAAATAAAGTTAATGCGATCTTTTCCATCACACCACCCAGGCTCAATAAATTTATCCTCCATAGCTTATCTTAAACTGTTGTCTTGCCTCCCACAGTTTATTCTGTCAATGTTGAACTCGCGCTTGCCTTCCTTGTCATCCCCTCCCTCGCCCAGTATCGCTCTCTGTCGCCGTGCCTGTCCCTACCCTCCATCTTTTCGCCATTCCCTGCCCTCCCTTCTCTCGCGCCTTTCCTGTCGCCGTCAGCGCCTCGTCTCACGCCTCGCGTTCTCGGGCTCCTCGGTCACTGCCCTCTGGTACCGCTGTCGCCCCACCTCTATCATCGCGGCACCTCCCTCTCGCCGCCGCCGCTGTTGTGGCTTGTTAGCGTGGTCTATTGGTGCGTGATGTTATTTTTTTTTTTTTGACATTTCACACTAATTTTTCCCTTTTGTCCCCCTGCACCCCCGTCCTCGCATCTACCGTAGACGGTCCATCGGCGTCACGGTTGCTCGGGCCTCGCTATTGCGACTGTCCGGGCCCCTGACGCCAATGTCTCGTGCTATCGCGTGTGCGGGTCCCCCCCACTCTGTGCCACCTGCCATCTCCCCTCACCGCTGCTGCCGCTGTCGCTGCTGTTACCCCGATGCCACCGCTACTGCGGCCCCGATGCCGTCGCCACTGCCCCGTCGTCGCGGCTGCTACCTCGACGCCGCCGCTGCCACCGCTGTCCAGACGCTGCCGCTACTACCTCACCATTGCTGCTGCTACCTCGACGCCGCCGCTGCTGTCCAGACGCCGTCGCTGCTGTGGTCCTGATGCCGTCGCTACTGGCCCGTCGTCGCTGCTGCTACCCGACGCTGCCGCCCAGACGCTGCCGCCACTGCCCCACTGTTGCTATTGCTACCCCAACGCCCTGCCGCTGTCCAGACGCCGCCGTCACTGCCCCGCCCTCGCTGTTGCTGCCCCGACACTGCTGTTGTGGCACGACCCTACAGTCCCGCCCTCGCTGCCTGCCTATGGGTAGGGCCAGCAGGGCCGACCCGGGGCCGGCCCTGCGGGCCACTGCTAACACGCTCTGGCCCTGGCCCTGGCCCTCGAGGGGCCGGTCCGGGTCGGCCCTAGGGCCGGGAGGGCCAGGCCCGGCCCGCGGACAGTCTAGTTCAACTAAAGTCTGAAAAATATGTGAAGTCATGCAAGTTGCAAAAATTTTGCTAAGTCGTTCCAGTGCACCAATCACATGCATGTTGTTTATTCTTGTTGGCATGATGTTGATTTTCATAGCCATGCAGTGTCCTTCCGTCCCTCCCTCTGTCCCCCTCTGTCGTGTCGCTGTCTACTTGTTGTGGGCTCTGTTGTCACCACCACCACTCCCCATCTGCATCATGAAAAATATTTAACTATGATATTCCTAAATCATGCAAGTTCATATCTATCTAACAAGGTGACCTTGCCCTTAGAGTGAAATCATGACCTTATTTAGTTACAGGCAATATCCTAACTACCTAGCCAGATTGACTTTATCTATCATATCTATCAAAACAATAATGAACTTGGCAATCTGGTAATATCAGGGTAATCTTACAGTATTTAGATGTCCTTAGGTACCTTGCTATATCATAGGTATCATAGGTGTCATGCCTACCTTGTGGTGTCATGCTCACCTTGTGGTATCATGCTCACCTTGTGGTATCATGCTCACCTTGTGGTATCATGCTCACCTTGTGGTGTCATGCTATATCATAGGTATTATAGGTACCTTGCTATAGGTGACCTGGCATGACCTATCTAGATAAGGTAATAAATAAATAAATAAATAGAT